>JANHZU010006451.1:63810-77994 GCA_032468055.1 Acrochordus granulatus | reverse complement strand
GGCGGCACTCTGCAGATGCAATAAGGGCAGAGAAATAATCCCGTTTTGCTGCCCTGATCACCACAAGATAGACTTCAGTAGCAGCTCTAAGTTATGTCCAATCGGATTCTTCCCTCGTCTTCCGCCAGCGATGCTCCAGACGTCTCTTCACCCTTTTCAGCCCCTGTAACTCTTCCGTGAACCACGAAATAATGTCTATTATTATGAACCACCAATAGTCATTTCTGAATTTGGCAGCATATAATTAAATAAATAAATGTAAACTGTTTGCCAAATGTGTGAATTGCAATCATGTGACTGCAGGGTGCTGCAGCCTCTAAAATTTCAAAGACTGGACTGAACTACTTGTTCATTGCTGTCATAATTTTGAATAGTCGCTAATTAAGTGGTCAGTAAGTGCGGACTGCCTGTATACCGACCAAAGTTTAACAGATTTGCTTAAAAGAATTAGTAATTATAAATGTGTGAATGGTTCCCTTCACAATAAACAAGAAGCAAAGTTTTTGGCTCCCTTGTTTTGCAGGTAAGGATTTAATAAAAAGGGCCTTCCAAACAAAATTGAGGATATCTACCTACTGTATTTTCAAAATCTTATATCTGTGCATCTTCTTTTGTGGATTTTCTATAGTTTTTTTTCTTATAAGTCATCTTTCCTTATATGCTTCTATACATTTCCAAATAATTTTAATTTTATAACATATTAATTTAATGTATACCCTTCCTATTTGACATGTGACTCAAGGTGGCATATACCATTAAAAGAACAAATACCAACCCCCAAAATTTGCCTATATGGATAATATTTAAAAAAATGGAAAAATACATCTCTCCACAGACTCAAACAACAATCCAAACAGGCTCACAAAACCTCCTGAACAACACACAAAAAATATGTAACATCCAGGTCTGGAAGATTTTTCTTAACTGAAGAATAGTGTCCAGCTAATTCAGCAAGTCCTGGAGAAAAAGAAAAAGAAAAGAAAGGTCTCACTTAACTCCTGTGAGGTTTTTCTTCCATGAAATAGCAAAATGAGTTATTAAAAAGCTTGTGATCTCTTTGACCTTCCCAAATTGAGGTATTCAGTTTGTTCCCAGTATTCTCTCAAAATGGCTTTTGTTTGAATACAATGTGCACAAATGACCATTGACTTATTTTGACACATTACGTGTTCTGGAAAAGTGGCTTATTTTGGAAGGAGACATGGAAAGAGAAAAATACTGGCTCATAGATATGCTACAAATGTAGCATTTATTGTGCACTATTCTGAGAAGTGAATGCAATTAGAAATCATTATAGAACAACCAGAAAAATATGTTGCATCTTGGTTGTTGATTTTGCTTTGAGTTCACAGAAAAACTTCGACTTTTAAGGAAATCCTTAACTGCCATAGATAGCTTCAGCCTCAAACAGAATGATGCAAGTTACTGTATGGGTATAGCCAGAATCAGGAAGAATTGGCAAGATGAGAAAGTGCAAAATATTTATTTATTAAATTTTACACATTTTTTAATGTGTAAAAGAAGGAATTTCAGCAGATATGGCTTGTCATTGCAAGCAACCTGAGAAACCTTATCTGCTAAATTTTCTTCTTCTACACATATTCAATATGAATCATGAATCGTCATAAATATGCAAATATTATTGCTTATAATGATATATTTTCTATATTTTTCTTTCTAATGATATTTTTTTATGTCTGACTTCATCTTTTCCAAATTGTTATATTAAAGGATGTTCAAGATCCCTCGGTCATTGTCACCTTTCCGTTGGAGGATGACGAAAGTTTATGTCTTGTTGCTTGGACAACAACTCCATGGACTCTGCCTAGCAACCTGGCCTTGTGTGTTAATCCAGATTTGCAGTATGTGAAGGTGAAAGGCAAGTGTAAAGCATAAGATGTATACAGTTATTGGTTTCTTCTAGTAAGTGCAAAACAATTTCTTTATTTAGAAAAATACCCTAATTAGTTTACTGAATTTTGATCATCAATTAAGTAAGAGGGATAGCATTCTAGATATTAAATACAGTAATATAATAATCATTTTGTTAGAGAAGCACAGAATTTTGAAATACCTTTCACTAAAAAGCCACAATACAGACATTTCAAGTTTGAAATGGACTGTTCCAACCTTACCTCCACAGATACCGTGCTGACAATTCTGGAAGTGTTTTAAATTGGAAACAGCCCTCTTTCTAACTTGAACAGGTGTTTTCAAGCTTAAAATGGTTGTTTTGAATTTGGAACACTTCTCGAATTATCGGAACAGCACCAGAATATTTCAAATGAAGTCAGCTTTGCTATTTAAATCCTTGATTTTAAAATGTTTTTCATATTCCATTAATGAATGGTTTACAGTCTTGATAGGATGAAAGGCTGTTGAAAGGCACACAAACAAGTGGTTGACTTTAAAGCTGATTGATTTTATATCTTCTGTCATCTTCATTTTACACTTTTCTCCCACAAACTTCTAGCTGATGCCATAATAAACCTTAAATCAAAACATAACAATGATTATATAAAGTGGTTTCCTTCCATGCCTTATGAGTAACTTGTTCATGATTTAGATGGCATTGTAATGACACAAGCATGACTACCTGTAGGGAGCAATCGACTTTGACCTCTTGTCAGGTACAGTTGTCTTTTGTCTATTAAATGCTGTGAGCAAAACAATGAACAGGTGATACCCAGCATTTTCCTTTGATGAATCTTGTAATTCATTTTAGAGATAATTTCATTTTAACTACTTGGAAATTATGGATTAAGAATAAAGCAGAATAGTCTAAATCTCCCATAATTGGGTTTAGAACGCATGCAGTTGTGAAGTTTAGAGATATGAATGGTGAGGACACAAACTTTTGAATTGCAAAAATGATAAAAAGTGAGGATCAGCATTGTTTTGCAAAATTAAGAGCATTTCACTTGTAAGCTTTTTTAGGTTGGCCAAGCTTAAGGCCATCTCTTGTTCTTCTTTTATCCTTGGAGGAAGTACAACTGATTTCTATATCTGAAAGCTTCTAGTCAATCTTGGATGATAGTGAAAACTATACAGAGTCCAATCTGGTTACTACTTGGATGGATGACCACCAGTAGGCCAGAATGGGATGTCCAAAAATATTTCAGAGGAAAGATAGCAAATCACTTCTACATTATTGACAATAAGTGCCTGCCTGAATAAAGCTTGATTCAAAGGAAACTAACCTTAGAATACAGTAAATCAATTTCAAGGAATTATTAAAAAATTAGTTTGTGCTAGATCTCAGATCAGCTGTTATCTTTGCTTTCCTGAGATGACGTCTGATATTCTCTTGTCCTACTTTTAATTGCTTGCTGCTTGTATTCACCAATAATCTGGACTTCTCAGCTGCTTACTCTGTTCATTCTACATCAAGCACATCCTACATCAAGCACTTCTTAGAAATGTTAATGTACTTTCAGTTTGTTTAAAGCAGTATTTTTCAAACTTGGCAATTTTAAGATGTAGAGACAATTCTGGGAGTTGAAGTTCTCACATCTTAACATTGCCAAGTTTGAATTATACTGGTTTAAAGGAGCAGTTTTGCTGATAAATAAATGCTCAATGATTTCAATGCAGTGCTCTGAGAATTCAGAGTGTTGTTGTGCCTTAAATTCAATCCAGAGACTATTTGAATGGAGGAACCAACAAGGGCTCAACCCTGGTTAATGAAAACAAGAACCCTGATTGATAAAAGTCTATAGGACAAGAGCCATCACGAAAACCCCATGTACTGCAGGTATGCAGAGAAAGCCATTGTTATAGTTCATCAAGTCAGATGTCATGGCTGGTTTATATACCTGCCCTAAATCATAGTTTCTGATTAAGGAATAGCTAATACATCAGTCATAACTTTTAGCATCATACTGAGTCACAGCATTTTTTTAACCAAAGTTGGCTGTGCTGATTGTATTTAGTCAACTATGTACCAAAGCATGGGCAACTTTTTTGACAATAAATCCAAATTTGAAAACATGGTTTGAAGATGATACTGACTCATTTTAACCAGGACATAATTGAAATATCTTGGCATATTTCTGTTTTGCTTTTGTCCTTCTCTTCAATAACTTCTCAGTCCACAAAAGTGAAGGATAAGAGTAGCTAAAAATAAAGAAAAAACAAACTAGGAATTGTCTGAACAAGCATGATAAGCTTAAATGTTTTTTAGTCATACCTGTAATGGAATTAAGATAAATTGTTGCTTAAAGTTAAATATGAACATAGCCCTAGTGTCTGTATTTATACTTCTAATTTTGAACTGCCAGTCTGGGATTTCTCATTATTAACATATTCTCATTATATATTCTTATTATTAACATTAATGTTGCATATTTATATCTATTTCTGTTATAGTGCAGAAACTGAATCTTAACGTTATTTTTTTCCAGACAAAAATACTGGAAAAAAATTGATATTGATGGAAGCTAGATTGGCATCCCTCTACAAATCTGAAAGTGAATATGAAATACTTGACAGGCAAGTCAATAGTTTGTTGTGTGGTTTTACAATCTTATAATTTAGAAATAATTGCTATGGAAAAAGCAAGAAAAACAAAAACTAATGATTTATTTATGTGTCTTTGGATTGACATATGAAAGTACATGTGTGTTCTGCATTCTCTCAAAGGTTTAGTATTCAGGACTGAGGACTGCATTAAGTTGGAAGCTTCATCTGTAGCGAAGCACTGACTTAACTTTATGTAGCTACTATTAATCATGTAAAAGAACTGAAATTCTTTTGAAAACAGAATTGTTTTCTGTTTTTCTGTACTGTAGTGTCTACAGCAGCAGTTAAAGTTGCTGCTTTCATCAAACCTTAACACTTGCTCATACAAATGGATTAGATTGCAGTTATAATAGTTTATTAAAGCTGTTAACTATCAACTTTGTGGGATAGTTTCTTACAGGATGGATCTTATGCTTTTCTTGATGCAGTTTTCTTTGGTACTTAAAAGACAAAACGGATATATTAATATATATTAAATAAATAAAGGCTTAAAAGAATAAAGGACTTCTGCATCAAATAGCCTCTGGGTTTACTCTCTCTGCCACATTTGTTATTTTTTCTTTAATGTTGTTTTCTTGTTTAATGTTTTTGGAAATTGGTAAATTGCGCAGAGTTGCTAGGAGTCAGGAGGCATATACATTTAGTAAATAAGTAAATGTTTCAAAAGCATCATCAAGTTGTCTGTTACAAGTATTCAGTGTATATTGTTTGATTTCACAAATACCTAAATCTGAGTTAAAGAGCAATTATTTTACTTGAAAGTATCAATTAAGAAACTATATAGTTTCATTTTTCCATTGGCTTTTGAAAACTTTTCTAGAACTTTATGAGCTAATAAGTATTTTGTGTGTTGTTGTTTCAGTAATTAGACTTTGATTTTATTACATGTAAATGTATCATGATATATGTATATGTATCTATAAATATATATTTATGTGTATAAATGTCTATTTTATTGTAATTTTTATTGTCTGCTAGTTTTGGTGTTATCATTTGGCAGAAAAGCATTCATAAATTTTGGAAATAATTAAAAGTTGTAAACTACAGCTAATTTGAGAAACTGTATTTCAGGTTTCCTGGTGTTACACTAAAAGGGAAGAAATACAAGCCTCTTTTCAATTATTTTATTAAGGTAAAATACTTAAATGGTTAATCATTTACTATTTCTAAGATCATAGCTGAATGAAAAGTGTCCATTTTGGAAATAAAACTAGAACTACATTTGTAGCAAGGGAGGGAGAGATGAAGAAATCAGGATCTTGATATTCTGTAATGTTTTCATATCTTTTCCATATTGTTGGCATCTACATTTTGAAAATTCCTTTATTTTTCTCTAGTGCAGAGAAAATGGTGCTTTTTCTGTGGTAACTGACAACTATGTGAAGGAAGAAGAAGGTACAGGAGTTGTACATCAAGCTCCTTACTTTGGTGCTGTAAGTTTAGAATTGCGATGACTTTATTGCAGCTCTCATTCTGGTACTTTATTGAGATTCACTATCTTTTTGAACTATTAATTTCTAACATGTTTTGTCTGACTGTTCTATCTGATACTTATATGTAGAAGAAGCATCTATATTTAGCTAAAAGAAAGGGATGAAAGATACATGTTATATTTCATTGAGACTTAGCCTCCTTTAAGAATGATTGTGATTAGGACTTTCATCGTGAGTAACTCAAGATCAAGTCTCTATTGATTACAAGGAGGCATCCAGCAATGGGATGTGTAAAATAATAGTATAGATCTAATGCCAGGAAGGATGGAAGGAAAGAAAATAGGACAACTAGTAGCAAGGTGGATGATCTAAGTTGCAGTGGCAGTTGGTATCTGAAGGACCAGATTAGAGAAAGATCATTGGAAAATCTATGTGGTCACTAAGAATCAACATCTACAATCAATCAGTCAGTCAATCAATTTTGTATTATTTGGTACAGATATCGGGTGGATTTTTAACAGAATGGCATTTGCATAGAATAGTGTAGAAGTGGCTGCTTTCTTGATGTATATTTTCAAATGTAATGGTCAGATGTCATGCCTATATGCTTTATATAAGCATGCTAGGAAGGGCAAAATGCATGGGGCATCTTAAAGTAATGTTTCTGTTCTCTTGGTACATAGAAAGCTATCTTAAGTTAGTTTATCTAGATTTGCCATTGGAAAGCTGAACATCATGAAAATCTTGGGACTGGTCTGTGTGTTTTTTGGATAACAGTTGTTTTTACACACTACAATAAAAATCATAAAATGCCTCAGTGTATTATGCTCAACCAGTTGTGGCTCCATCAAAAAAACTTGATTAAATAAACCATAAATTACACTGTAAAAATAAACCAATTAGTATTTGATTCATAACAATATGATCTTTGACAGAAATTCTTTTCTTTTATGATAGGAGGCAGGAATGGAAACTATTTGTGGTGATAACTTACTGGTATATCCAAGTCACATCCAAGTCACTAGTTGAAAAGTGGTGAATGTGTGTGTTGAATCAATTCTCGGTATGATTAAATATTAGAACAGAACTTGTATAAGGTATCTTTTGGTTCTACAGAATCATTTCATAATGTGAAAAAAATATTATGATAGTATTTCAGAATTTAGTTAGCATTCAGAACTTACAAAAGCCTACCTCAAAAACCAAAACCGAAAATCTCAGTTATTTTGTATTTCTTTACCCTTATAGGATGATTACAGGGTCTGCATGGATTTTAATATTATTCAGAAGGATTCAGTACCTGTTTGTCCTGTTGATGCTTCAGGTTGTTTCACAGCAGAAGTGACAGACTTTGCTGGACAGTACGTCAAGGTTAGTTGTCCTGAACAAGCTAAGAATTTTGCTTGAAATAATACTCTGAAACTGAACATGTAGATTGTTCCATCTGCCCTTCTTCTGTCTCTCCCTCCAATTTTAATCCTTAGCAACACTTGTGAAAATGATGGAAAAATTACTCTGTCAATTTTTTCCAAAATTGCTATATTATATCTGTGCTATTTCATATGTGTTTTCATATTTGGGATCCATATGCTAGTTCTAGTCTAGACATTTGAATATCCTGCTCTTGAGACAAGCTACCATATGTATTTGCTATGCAATAATAGCTTCATAAACGATCCTTTACATTCATTGAATTTACACATCATGTCTCTTTTTGGTCTAGTGGGGTATTGAAATTCATCTACAATGCTGTTATTGACTTTATTTAACCTAAAACAACTGGTAATGTAGGATGATTTATGAATCCAAGCACTATTTGAGGAAATAATTGAGTAAGGTGTGGTTCAGTTTGCCTCTCTTCAAGAACTTGAATCACAGCTGTAAAAATCTATTTTTCAGAATTTTAATTTTTAAATATAGTACTACTTTTCAATAAGTCCCCAATACATTGTGTATTTTACTAGAAATAGCTATCAGTTTACAAATTATTTTGTCTCTCTCGGATATTTTGGTTTAATGTTAAACTTGTTTTGTTAGGATGCTGATAAAAATATAATCAAAGTACTAAAGGAACAAGGAAGATTGGTCCATATCAGCACTTTCAAACACAGCTATCCTTTCTGCTGGAGGTAAGAAGTTATAATGCAGTACTAGTTTAAAATGGACATCCTGCCTACTCACATTTTTTGAAAAAATTGTCCTACTTTATTCTTATTCAGAAATTAAAATTGTAATTCAAATTTCTGTGCACATTTAAAAGTAGAATACTGTAATAAATGTGCATGAAATAAAAATTGTGTTTTATCTTAATTTGGGGGAATGAGGATCCCTTTGAGTCAGTCGTGACTCCTGATGAAGTCCCTGCAATTTTGTTGCCAAGGTTTTTGCTCTTGAAAAAACTCTTCTGCTGAGAGTGACTGATTGGCTGAAGATCACCCAGCTAGCTTTATGCATAAAATGGGATTAGAATTTATGGTCTTTCGATTTCTAGCATGATGTCTTAACCATTACACCAAATTAGCACTCTTCCAGTTTTATCTCAAATTGTCAACAAAATATTATATCTCAGAAATCTCAACTTGTTCTGGGCCAGCCATAGTCTAGGCAGAGGAAAACCTGGAATGATTTGCTGCTTCATGGTTCAGCTGAAACAGAACATATAACAGTTTTAGAATTCCCATTTCCCAAGAAATAGAACCTTGGCTGCAAAAATCTGGATCATCACATGACAGCAGCAGGAGTGCCAAATCTTAACCCTTTCCAGCCACTTAATGGTCATCTGGAATTTTATAGTCAGTTGATTTTAACAACTGGAGATGGGGGAATATTGAATGAACATAGAGATCATATAAATTGTTGCATTCAAAGAACATCAAACATACAATTATGTAGGTCTTTGCATAACTTTATGCATTTAATATTACATCCTTTTAAAAAATAAAGCTGTTCTAGGTCTAAAGATTATTCTGTTAGGTTCTCATCTTGCTTCAACTTTCAAAATACACACCTAAACTTTCTGAATTTAGAGGCATAAGAAGATTGAAATGAGATCCAGATGAAAAAGCAGAGACACCATCACCATTTGCAAACTAAACATACTGATACAAAAAGAGGGAAATCAAGATTTTAGCAGCCCACATCTGGTAGTGTTAGCTGCTGTTACAGTAGAGCAACCAGGGAGATATAGATATGCTGGCTGATAGGAATGGGAGAAGATAGGTTGGCTCTGTATTTCTGATCTTTATCACAAGAGGCAACCCTTTCAGTCAGCTATCTTCTCCAAGGCATGAAGACATCCTGGCAGAAAATATTACATTAATAATATTAATAATAAGTAATATTAATATTACATTAATTCCAGTCCACTAAAGGATAACTTTAATAAATGGTAAAAATAAAACAAATTCCTCTTTTAAATCTGTGTTCTATATGCTTAAACTTAACATTGCAGATAGACAGGAATATGCTGTCTCCCTCCATTGTAGTGTTTAAGGATTTTTCATTTTATCCTGATTGACTGCCAAAAAAAAAGAACTGCAATTTATTCCTCCTGGTACACTAAAAAAGAAGCTGCTGCTGCTGTCTAAGAAGCAGGAGGTCCTGTAAAAATAAAATAAATCCCTCCCTTCAAGGCTTCCAGTATTTATGTTCTAAATGTAAATTGTATGTACATCCTCAATACTCAGTGGCATACTGAGGAAAAAGCAGTCATGAGTTATGCATGTGCTCTTGCTGATCAAAACAACTCTTTCTACTTGCATTGCTAAAAAACCCTGAAGCAAACAGAATAAGAAAAAAACAAGTCCAGTATGCCTTGGTAGCACAATGCACTACAGACTGCCACAGTGCACCCACCAAGTTCAGCAAGACAACTAGTATAGTTGTTCTCATTCTAAAATTTATTCTGATTCCTTTGCAAACAAAAGAGCATAATGTATGGAATGAAAACAGATGAACAATAACACCAAAGTTAAACATATCATTGTCACAGCACTTACTGTGTAAGGATGGTTTGGTTGATGCAGTTGGGCATGGGTACTCTGTACCTCTGAAGGTTACCTTTTCGCCACATAGGTATCCTAAATCTCAGCATCAAAAAGAAACAAATGCACTGCACAGATATCGTACACCAACAGATTAATCAAATTAAGTGCTGGTACTTTTGCAATTACTTCACTTGTGTGTACACACATAAACCATCAATGTAATGTTGCAGCCCTGAGGTCTCCCTATTTAACATCAACATAAATCATTGGATGACGTTATCTGTCAACATGGGGTGAAGTACATTCACCTCAAGTGATGCTGGTGAGGCATCTTCCCCCACTGTCCGAGGCATTGTGGGTCTGGATAGAAGAACTGGCTTTGGCTCAGCCCTAACAAGGCTGATTAGCTGTAAGTTTTAATTCCCTCCCCCCAATCTAATGCCTTCCATTATTGACTCTTGCATGGAGTAACGCTACTTCAAGGAGAGTTGGTGTACAAATTGGAGATTCTCCTAGACATGTAGTTCTTGTTTATAACAGCTGTGGCCAGGAGAACATTTGTAATTATATCTTGGGCACCAGTTTTCCTTGATTAGGAGGTATTGTGTATGGTCAATCATGCTTTAGTCATGTCTCATTTGGGCTATAGCCACCTATTCTACATGGAATTTTCCTTGAAGAGCATTTGAAAACTTCAGCTGATCCAGAATGCAATAGCATGTGCAGTATTGGGCATCTGTGAGCTGCATTGACTTCCAATAGGGTTCTGGGTACATTTCACAGTGTATTGTCATAATACAAGTTCAAATACTGAACTTCAGTAGTTCTGGCATGGGGAGAGATTGCTTGTGGGAGTGTCTCCCTGATAATTTCAACCCATTGTACTAGATCAGGCAGAATGGGCATGCTGCAGATCCCATCAGGGAACTTGTGTTACCATCCTAGGTGGATCCTAGGAAGTGTGCCTTCTCTGTCATGGCTCCACGTTGTGGGAACCACCTTCCTGAGATATGGAAAGCCCCAGTCCTTCTAGCCTTTCTGAAGATTGTGAAGGCATTTCCTCAGGCACTAGGGCCAGGTTGCTGATGGAGCTCTGATGTGGTTGGAAATATATCTGTTATGCCGCTAGTGAGGTTTTTTAAGGATATGTTTAGGGTATTGGGTATATTTTATGTGATAGATTATAATTTTGTTCTGTTTTTATCTGTTTGCTTCCCAGAGTGTTTTTGAGGATGCATGTCCATATACATATGCTAAAAAACCAAATACTTGCCTTGGAGATGGTATGCAGGGCTGGTGTACTGAGCTACCATTGCCATTATGTGCTACAGATTATTTGCCCTCAATTTTTGGATGCTAACAAGAGGAATGGTCTAACTGCCTGAACTGTCAACAGGACTATTTCCTGCTTGCTTACCATTTCCTCTCCCCAGAACTGACCCTTTCTCTTATCTTTCAACCAAATATTAATGGATATCAAAATGACTGTAGAGTCTGTGCTATTACAGGAAAGGGTTGAACATTCTTTTTGATTTTATTTATTTATTCATCATATTTCTATGCCGCCAATCTCCGAAGACTCTTGGTGGCTTACATAGGTTAGTGATTATACATTTTTCTTTATTTTACTCCGCCCCCCTTGGCTGGCCGGCGATGTTCATTTCTGGGGTGTCCTCTGAGACTCCTGCTCCACCCCTGGGATGGGCGAGTTTTTCACGCCGACTTTGGTGTTCCGTCGCGCTGAGTCGCTCCTCCGTTGATTTGCCGACCAGCAATTTTTTCCTTCAAAGGAAAAAATCTATTAATCTACTTGCATTTTGATGTGCTTTTGAACTGCTGGGTAGGCAGGAGCTGAGGCAAGTGATGGGCGCTCACCCCGTCATGCGGAGCTTGCGGATCAAACCTGCCAAAGTGCTGGCCATTTCTGGATGACATTTCTGGGGCACTAATCCACTGATTATTGTAAGAATTACAGATAAATTAGTTGTAACGCTAGACTATTAAGAGTATTAACAAGTGAAGTAAAACTGAATTTCATTCAAAAACTGGCCATTGTCAGTCTGGCTAATCACAAGATATCAATTTATCAAAGGTAATCTGGTAAAGTTGTACCAACCCTCTCTAATTTCCTCTGTTGTTCTCTAACATTTTATTCTCCTCTGGGCAGTTGAACAAAGCATAGGGTTGCAACCAGTCACTATTTTCTTTCCTAATAATGCTATGAGGTTAGGAGAAGGCCTAACGAATGGTAGCATTCTTCCAAAAAAAAATGATGCCGAGGCTGGCATTTTAATTAACTGACCTTTCAAGTAGGCAGATTAATTTTGTTCTCATATAATAATTCCACTGGTGTCAGTAAGAATATTTCGAAGTGTCTGAACACTGAATTGACAGATTGCATTGTACAGATCACTTAATAGACTGGATTAAGTAACCTCATTTTTATGCATATCACATCTCCATGATAGGTAGATATCATAGTACTTATTGGTAAACTGTTCTTTTACAGACCAGTAATTAGCATGAGATTTATCCACCATACCATTATGTCAAATCGTCATGTTTGCAATTCTCTTCAGCTGAGACTGAGCTATGATATGACCCTTGAAGAACACTTGTGAAATTTTAATTCCCTTATAAGATTTACCTGTATCTATACCTTGAGCATCATTTCATGCTGCAGAATTGAAAAATAAATTGTAAACAAATCCTAGATTTACATCCAGGACATCCATTTTATAGCAATCCATTTCCAATTAATAAATGTATATAAGTGTTTCATGATAAACATTAAAGAATAATTGTATGGTTGGTATGCAGTGATGGCACAAAGGAGAAATGAGTACCACAATCACAAAATAATTCTAATAATATGATAAATTATATTGTTCCTAATCTCTTTATAATTTTATGTATAATAAATATTAATATATTAGTTCATTTCAACATTTAACAGAATACCTAAATGTTTTATAGATGGATTTTTTGTGATAATTTATATGAATAAACAATAGTAATTGCACAGTGATTCAAACATGTAGTTTCATAGCCTATGTGTATAGGATTCTGTTTAAATAAACCTAATTCCCTTAAGTATTGGAAATACTTATTATTATTTGGGATTTTGTTATAATGTATTCAACCTATGGCAAAATATATTTCTACTCAGCTCTACGGAAATCCACTTATGAACATAAATGTGGTTGCATTGTAAATCCTTTGCTAATTGTGGTATCTATAAGAAGTTTTAATTTAATTTAAAACAGAAGGAGTATTAAGCTTCTGATACGAAGGAATTAGGAAAAAGAGAATCAAAAGAAAGCAAAAGAAAACAACACACTCCAGAGCCTAAATCGTTTTCTCCTTCCTTATGTTTTAAAACTCCTATAATGTACAAATATAAGTAAGCAAAATATTTAACACAATATTAAACAACTGTGATAAGTAATACTGATTTATTTTAATAATTGTATTAGCAGGGTGGCTTTATTTCATTTGCAATGAAAACAGAGGGCAGATTGCCTAGCTTGCAATACAAACAAACAAACAAATGGGCAATGGTGAATGTTGGATTGGATGGATACCAAAATCTACATTTCCAACAACTCTGGCTACCTTCCAACAGCTCCCAATTGATTTGATTAGCTTGTTTGTCCTCCCACAAATGTTGAAAGTATTACCATAATATCTATAATAAAAAAGAGTGCAGACATCCATACACTGTCAAAGAAGATTCTCAGTCATCCAGGTAGAATTGTCTGGAGGTTGAGTCATGGCAACTGGACTTCTTTTCTTTTTGGTTTGAGACATTTTGCCAAGAAGCTTCTTTGGATTGAGAAAAATGTTAATAAGGGGACCCATCAGTTTAGGTGAGAAATGAAGCCACTCTGGAAGATATATATGGCATTCCCTGACCAATTCTTTTTTCAGACTGAAAAAGCTGCTTGGATAAGCAGTGAAATGTTTCTAATCAACAAGAAAAGAAGTCCAGGTGCCATGACTTAACCCCCAGACATCCATACATTGTATACCTTTTGATATTATATTAGGGAACAAACTGTCTTTTATTCCTTTTAGAAAAAAATTAGCTATGATTGCCAGTTAACTTTTGCACATTATGTTTTCAACAATTTTTGAACAAAAGTACCTCAAATGGGATAACTTACAAAATACAGTGGTGCCTCACAAGACGAGATTAATCCGTTCCGGAAGAACGCTCTTAGCGCGAAATTCTCGTAAAGCGA
>JANHZU010006450.1:54350-66923 GCA_032468055.1 Acrochordus granulatus | reverse complement strand
TAAAGTTATTTTAGATGCTGCAGAAGATAGAAGTATATGGTAAATATTCAGATTACCGTTTTTTTATTCCTCTTAATTGTAAATGAATTTAAATACAGTAGTCTTATCTTTCACATGTTAGATTATATATGTCCAGATTCAGTTTGATTTAGTTCAAATCTGAACTGTTGAACCGTCATGTAAAATGACAGTATTGGAAAATATTTCAAAATCTTTCCCTTCCCCACAAATATTGTAGGATTTTTTTTTAAAGAAAGGTGAAAAAGTCGGGGGGGAATAAAAAATAGTACATTTGTTTTCTGCTTTTGGTTTTTTGGGCCTTCAGCTGCAAGTGTGCCACCCAATCTTGCCAAGCTGGCCTTAGGGGATTTCCCCATCACCCCCACTGACTTAAACTGGGACCTTAAAATCATAGAATGCACTTCCTTGATGTCACAGATTACAGTATAAAATTGGTCGTGACAATCCCATTGTCTGTTCCTTTGTGCATTTTAGCCTCTGCTTCATTTCCTCACAAACTCCAGCTGTACAAAATAACTTTGCAGATAATAAAATAGCAATAAAATAAAACTATAATTTAAAGCTTCCACTAAATGCTATGACATTCCAAAATTCTAACCACTATCATGAAATAATAAAAAATACAAGTATTATATACAGACATCAGCTCCTCAGGGAAGACCAGACTAGGATGCCAGAATTATAAATGCTAATACTATTTTATTAAAAGGTTATTGTAACAGAATTTTGCAAGTCATGAGACTTAGAGAGGGTCATGTCTGAGATACTTACTCAAATTACATTTCTGATCCAGACTCAGATTTCTTTTATCTAACCATTGCTTTGGTTGCATCTCTTTCTCCTGTTCCTCAAGATTATTCCTACTTCCCATTACACACCTGCCCACATGCATATCTCCATACAAAGAGATGCCTGTGGCTCTTGAATCGGTTCCCAAAGGCCTTCCGTAAGAACTAAGGCAGATTGGTAGCCATCCGTGTCTGAGGAGTCGGGCTGCCCTCAAGACAATGTCTTGAGTTGAAGAGAATGTCTTAATGTCTATGTTGAAGAGAAGAGAAAAACCCTCTCCCACACCTCCTGCACATAAGTGCTCTATGGTTGGCCAAGCAGAGCCTATTTGAGCCTCCAAGAGTTGTTTCTGAATTCAGCGGCATATGCATTTAATAAATAAATAAACAAGGTAGTCTCTTAGAAATTTTGAGTCATACAGGGCTTTGAAGATAGCAACCAGGCTACAACAAATCTGAATTGTACTTGCAAACACACTGATAACCAGTGCAGTCCGATAGCAGCGCATAGTATGACTGCCAGAAAGCAGATGGGCCTTTGAGATTTCTGGGTGGGCAGCCCCATTTTAAGTTAATTACAGTAACTTAAAGCTTCTCAGCCTCAGCAACTTTAAAACATGAGGACTTCTACTGCCAGAATTTCCTGGGGAACGTTGCAGCAGTCAAACTGGGAAACGACAAGGGTGAATCACTCAGGAAAACTTGTTTGCTGTTTCTAATCATCTGCTTCCTAAAAAGGAATCCTTTCTGTGTTGTTCCACAGTAATGGAAAAACATTAAAGCCAAAATTAAAATCCAGTGAAAGAAGTAGTTACTAATTTTATTATTATGTGTGATTTATTCACACAGTTCCAAAATCTGTGAAAAGTTTGGAATATACAGGGAATAGGTTTTTTTGTGAGAGATGTTTGATAAATCAGTGTGGTAGATTATTGGAGGTAGAAAGCAATTCCCCCAACAATATTGAAAAGTATTAAAGCTGAACAAACAACAACAAAAACTATACAATGAGCAAAGAATTCTTCATAATATTTGTGTGCATGATGGAAAACATAACACCTTGATAATAGAAATTGGCTGATATGTTATCTATTATTTCTATTATCAAGGTATTTTGTTTATACATACATAATGTACATACAATATTTATTAGAAAAATGACTGAAGCCAATTGAAATAGGCTGGTAGCAATTCTTCGCTATTTCCAGAGTTGCTTTGGACAGCGAGATGAGTGATAAATTTAATAAATAAATAAATTTTAACTTATTCCAGCAGAGGTGAAATCCATCCTTAGTGGTTTATTACACCATATTTGACTGAGAGCTGCATCAGCTCGTAACTCTGAAGTTGAGGAAATCATAAGAACTGGACATTTAAAAGTTTACTTTTTTAACTTTTGTAAAAACAACTATTTTTAAAAATTTCTTCCCAAATCCATAGGCTTTCATGGCAGAAGGCAGGTAGATCCCACACTGCTATTTCTTTTTCCCCACTAAATCCTTGGAAACAGCCTTACGGCAAGCCATACGGTAATCGCTTTCACTTCTGCTGCCTTAAAATGCAGTTGTTATCCTGATTTGACCTGTTATAAGTCTGGCAGCAAGATGCTGTAAATCCCTTTATTTTCCTTAGGGCTACCTGTCTTTCTTGACGCCTTCTGAATCGGCCCAGGTTTTGTGGCCCAGATTTGGAAGCTCTACCATCTAGCTACCAGATACAAAAAAGGGAAAGATAAAAGGAAGGAATCCAGTGCCTTAATGTCTATGTTGAAGAGAAGAGAAAAACCAACAAAACACATGTCAATTTCATGCCTGCTGATTTTGACTAGCCTACTCTAGAGAAGACCAAATCATCAAGTTTCCTCTTACAGGTCAGGGCTTGGAGTTAGGAGCTGAAGGGGCTGGTGGGGCAAGAATTCCTTTCAGTAAGGAAACAGGCTCAGCATTTCAAAACAAGCAGACAAAATGCTAAGTTAACCTTGTTTTGGGAACAATACTGCTGAACCAGAAATAAATTGACACAGCTGTCCAACTTGTGGATATCATTAGAATGGGTCATTCTACACTCCTTTCAAACTGGTGTAAAATCTTCAGGCAGAAATGCCCTGTGTTTTCCATTCTGCTCATCCTAGATTCAGTGATTGAATTGGATGAGAAATATTTGCTTTTTTTGGTGGTTGTTGTTATCAATTAATAAGATGCAAATGTATTCAAGGGCTATTCTGGATCCCAGGATCCAATGGACTATGTTTTCTATTCAGCAGGAAAAAAGGAGTAGTGTATATAGCATTTGAACAAAACGCAATGTTTTCTCTCCAGAGAGTTTATTCTGTTACTCATTTCATAAATCTGCCAAATAAATGCATTTAAGAGTCTTAGTAAAAATGTACCTGGTGCAGTTCCTAAATGAATTAACTGAGAAGCACGGGCATCTTTTAAAGAAGATTCAGAAAAGTCAAAATGGTGATTATGATTGCCCAGTCAAAGTCCCACCCCTTTTAAATGTCTATTGAACATGCATGTAATAGAGAGGAGGGATTGGCTTACACCATCACAGCTGAAATTGTGATTTTGTTGACCCCACTTGCAAACATCCCTGCTGACGAGGAGCAAAAACCTGGTGCAATGCTGCTTCGTTGCTCTTTATTCCTAAAAAGTCTGCACATTTATCACAGAAGAATCCAGTCCCTGAAACCCTAACCCTTTCAGACAAACACTGTGTGTTCTTCAACCCTCTAACCTTCTCTCTGGGTTCCACAAAGGGTTTATCAATTTGTGTTATTACATTTCAAATTATTGTTCTTCAGCATATTTGCCAGACCTTATGGTGCTTTGTGAAGGGTTCTTGCCGTTCAAAACTGGATGCTGCAGCAGATGGAACGAGATGTGGAGAAAATAAGGTGATTATGAGATGGAGAAGACAAAATGGTAGCTTGGTCCCTGCCTGTTTTTATTAGTGCTGTAAGAATTCACACTAAACCCTCTCAGCCTCCTCTGCAAACTTTGGGTGTTTTTTCTGCAACTAAACTTTGCTTTCAATTTCCAACAACAATATCTCAGCGTGAGATCAACCTGCAATCTTGATCCTCATCTTTGTATTGTCATTTTCTCCAGAAAAAGAAGGACCTTTGTTCTCTTTTCAAATCCATGCCAGATTTTCCAGCAGTAAAAATGTAAATAATTTCTTACCGTTGCTGATCAGAGATAGGCTTTTGATATTCCTTGGCAGAGTAACAGCTCAATGAAAAGGTTTCAGATCTTCCTCTGCTCCAGGCATTCCTTTGTGTCAAATGCAGAAGTATTTCTGCAACTTAAATAGTTCATTCTCCCATCTATTGAGTGTTCTTTGGTTTGTATTTTCTAACTTTTTTCCTAGTTCACCATTATATTACAATAACTGACCTCCCCATATCTCTGGAAGGTCCAAGTGTGTTTTATGGTCAAGCAGCTGTTTTGTGGTTTTGGGATTGTTCACATAAGACATAAAATAAGTTTTTCACAGGAATTTGGATTTGTTCAGATTCAGCTGATGGCAGGCTATTTTTTTGCCAAGCTATACTGTATCTTCATTGTATAATGAAAGGAGTCATTTCTCCAAGATGTCTTGCAGATGCATTAAAATTTCCATCCATTACAGCTATGAAAGTTGCAATTCTAACACACCTGAAGAATGGCAAGTTAGAAGAGAGTCATTTATACATAGGCAGTTTGGAGGGTTTTATTAGAGAACATTTAAAAAAAATTAGGTCAATTTCAGTCTTGCACTGAAGAAGAGAATCATATAAACTTTTAACTGTTGCAGAAGGCTTGAACAACACGGCTGAAGTTTTTCAGAAGACATTTTCTTTAAATTATCTTAATATTTTCCTTCCACTTGTGTGTCCATTTTAAAAAATGGAAGACATCTTAGTACATTTCTTTGTAGTTTTACACCTCAGGTTTAGTCATGGCAACTGGACTTCTTTTCTTTTTGTCTTAGAAATATTTTGCTGCTCATTCAAGCAGCTTGTTTGGTCTAAGGAAAAAAATGGTCAGGGAACCCATATATGTCTTCCAAGGTGGATTAACTCCTCACCTAACCTGGATGGGCTTGTTAGGTGGACAATAGTGGGATGGGAGCAGGCAGAGAGTTGTTAGGATGTAAATGCCTGCCTCCCCCTTTCTTGCTGTCCTTTCATATTCCTCATCAACTTCAGGGTTTCTTCCTCAAAATGTGTGGCAATATGTAGGTGAGGATTTCTCAGTCATCCAGGTGAAGTTGTCTGGAGGTTTAGTCATGACAACTGGACTTATTTTTGTCTTAGAAGTCAAGCAGCTTTTTCAGACTAAGAAAAAAAGTTTTTAGGTTTTTTTAGTTTTACATTTGTGGTTACTGCTACAATTTCTTAAGCTCTAGTACTGTTGGATCATTATGACATATATAACATAGTAGCCAGGAGAGGAGAGGAGAGGAATGGTTCTTGCTAACTGTGAGTCCTATCTGAAGAAATTGTTGAATAATATCTCTTCCTCAAAATTTTCTGGCCACAAAACTATATCCTAACAGTTCTATTTTATCCGATGAAGAGGGCTATGCAAAGTCTGTAAGTGGATCTCCCATTTTTTCTTTTTAAACCTGACCCATTGCATTTGCTGCTTTATTGTTCAGTGGTGCTTCACAGGCGAATGCATAACAGTGGGCAAGAGCCCCGAAGCAGTTAATGGTGGATGGGGGTCCTGGTCTTCCTGGTCACACTGTACACGGACGTGTGGAGCTGGCATTCAGACAGCTGAAAGACACTGCAATAACCCAGAGTAAGACACTGAAGATTTCAATCTCCTTATAACCTAATGGGGTACTTAAAGAGCAATTGCATTTGAGTGTTTATCTATAGTGGCATTTCCCGTCTTCGGAATTATCTCTAGAGATTTATTTTCCAAGGTTTCATATAGTAACTCTGGCTTTTTGCGAATCATCTGTTCCAATATCTAATAAGAGTCAGTTATTTTTTCTCAATAGGGAGGAAAAATGAGGGAGAAAGAAGAAGCAGAGAGGAGAAGGCCTGGTCATTTGGGGCAACAAAGCATGTAGCACATAACAAGTAACTCCCTAACAAGGAATTCCCAAGGGCGCATATAGTCATTAAAGGCATCAGATCTGCAAGACTCTGAGTTTTAGGTATTAAGCCCGTTGAGTGGCTTTGGTCTAGTCACTCTCTCTCAGTCCCAGGAACAAGGCAATGACCAAAGCATTTCCAAAACTGCTTGCAAGAAACTGCATTGACTTATCCAAGCAGTTGCCAGGAGTCAAGACAGACTCAGAGGCAACACACACACACACACACACACAAAATTAAAAATAATGTGGCATTCAGAGAAAGACATCCTGCCTATCTTGATTAGATTTTTATTTTCTGAAAAGCTTTCATTGTCTAATTAAAGATAATAGAACTGTTAATGTGAAGAGCCATTTGCCCAAGACTGATAAGTTCTGAAAGAATATGATCCATCAGCCATGGAATCCAATTAGGTGAGCTTCAGCCAGCTATTTCTGCCAGCCCAAACTACCCTAAAAGGTTTTGTGGGATAATTAGACAGTTAATGTCAAATTAATGCAAGCGGTGAGGAAAATCCATGTTTAACCACCAAAAACACTCCCCCCAACACCGACAGGGCAAACCACTATGTATATACTGTGCAATAAAGAGAGCAAAGCTCACTCCTTTATAGCACTGCTAATGTTACCTAATTTTGGTAATGAAACATCTTCAAGAAAACAAGCAAGCTCAGAGACCACCAAGGACTGCAAGGTTTAACCTTGAGCTACAAATACTCTCTTCTATAGCTTATTATTATTGAATTATAGTAAACTCAATGCTGAATTTACCTCACAGTGAAGTTGTTAGGACAGAATGAGAGGCAAGGGGTCTGTGTAGCTTTCCCTCTTGGAAAATATAGGATGTAAAAATAATGTTTGATTCCTTTATTTAAAAGCGACTTCTTCATTTTAGACCGCAGTTTGGTGGAAAGTATTGCACTGGTGAGAGAAAGCACTATCGTATGTGCAATGTTAAAGAATGCCAAAAGGCTACACCAAATTTCCGTCAAATGCAGTGCAGTGAGTTTGATACAGTTGCCTACAAAAATGAGTTCTACCAATGGATTCCAGTTTATAATACAGGTAAGGGAAGTGAAAATAATCTGCTAACAATCTGAATAATAATCTGGTTAATCTAGATTTTGGCTGAGATGACTGCTCTCTTGTCAACAGAGGCAAAATTCCCCAAAATATTTGTACTAAGCAATGGTTCCTTAAGGAGAAGGGTATTACTACTAGTTTGGAATGGATTATGTTGTTGTAAGGATGCCCCTTCCAACCAGTAATCCACTCCTTCCTCAGGTGGGTTTTTGGACCAAATGCCTTCCTGGAGCAGCTCTTTGCTTTTTTTCCCTTTTTCCTGCTTTTGGTTTGGGCCAAGCCAGAAATCTCTCCTTTTCTCTCCTCTCCTCAGTATCAGGAGTGATTTGGGTAACCATTTTTACTAGATGTATAAAAAAGATCTGTTAAAGTTTTGAAGGATGTTTTAGAAAGGGACAAAAAAAATGAAAAGAAATTTCTAAGACATTTTTGAAGGGATTGAAAACCAAGGTTCTTCAAGTACAGGGAAGGAATATACAAGTGGCTTATTTGATCAAGGTATATCTATAGAGAGAGAGATATAGATATATAGCTATTTCTGATAACCCTTAATAGGCTTTTTCTGACAAGGAATAAATGATGAAACCTTTGGATTTTGTTTTTAGTTTAGAGATGAGATATGGAATGAAGGGAATATTTGTTGTATTTTAAGAAATGGTGATAAGTTATTGAAATAAATTTATGTTTATTGTGCTAAAGGGGGAAAGTTCCTTCTTTATATTATTTTTCTTTTTACTCTAATTTATTTTTTTCTTTTCTACACTATCTATTTTCCTCATATTTTTGTAATTTGTAGTTTGTATTAGTTAGAATTTTTTAAAACTGTAATCATTAATAAAAATTATTCCAAAAAAGGAAAATAAATCTGAGAGAGATTCCAGTATTTGGAGATGCTGTGTACATTCCTGTGTTTTGGGTTGCTGACTTCAAAGGAAAAAAAGAAATAATATTGGCATAGAATGAAGTGAAAAGAAATGTGGGTAGGAGGCAATTAATGAACATGACAGAAGAAAGAAAATTATACATTTGCAGAAAACTACAAAAGTGCCTAAAAGCTAATGTTGAGGCTGAACAAAAATTAACATTTCCAGTCCAATAACAAAAAGAAAAACATTTTATGGTCTCTGCTTGTCCATTATTGTAAGTATGGACATTTAAGCAACAAAAATTAAAATTCTCAATCTGCTTCCTACCAGTAGTGTTTTTGGCCCACAAAAACAGTTGAAAATAAATAGTCATGTAAGGTATTTACAACATTATATAAATACCAGCAGCTCTTATGGCAGTTTAGGAACCAGCATGTCACTTCCATTATGTAAAATGATTCATGCCAAGTGTTGGTCTTGAGGGTAAATCAGGTCCTCCTGCCCCAACCACTATCTAGCTGAGGGCTATGCTGTCTCTTATCTGACTGCTGCCTTGGCAGCATCTCTTTGCCTAGTGTCCCAAGGTCTTTGCCACATAGCATTTCACCACTTTTCCTCTGCCAATTGTAGAGCCTCTATTATGAACTGCAGAAAGACCAGAGCATGGATCCAACTAACATTATTTGGCTGAGCCACCGAAATACTCCAATTTTAAACAGCTTGAATCTTTCATATTGAATGGAAGATGATAATATTAGATCTTATAATGTGGCTTTAAAATATATTTTATTGATCTAATATTTGGTTTTTCTTTTAGCTAATCCCTGTGAGCTGCAATGCCGCCCTACAAATCACCATTTTTCAGAAAAGATGTTAGATGCAGTAATTGATGGTACACCTTGCTATGAAGGAAACAGCCACAGAGACATCTGCATTAATGGCATGTGTAAGGTATTGGGTATGTTACCTTCTCTGGCATCTTCATGGGATTTCAGATTTGCAGACTTCAAATGGCCCAGATGGGTTACAGCATTATATGCTGGTGCTATTTTGTATGTCAGGGCAAGGTTCGGTGGCCAAGTTATTATTTGGGAGTTGATAACAAGGCAATATTGGAAGGAACATACCATAGTTATTGGTGGGGTGATGGTGATTGGTGCTTTTCTTTATTTCAGTATGTGGGAAAAGACATCACTGAGCTTGGTAATTTTACTGTCAAGATTCAGCAAGGTCTGGAAGTGGAAAGTTGCCCATCTCACTTTCTTGGCTCTTCTTAGATAATCTGCCAAGACTCACACATTTCTGCTTCAAAGAGGGAAACAATCTAAGAATAGGATTGAATGGCCAGGATGAGATGAGACTGGAGAATCATTGAAATATAAGGTGATCTATGCTAGGACTGTAATACTGGGTTTGATTTGAGGAAAAGATCAGCAGTCAAAGCCACTGGCAAGATACATGTTTCATATCATCACAGCACTTAATTCCAGTTAGTGGACTAATATGCATATTATGGTTGTCACAGAAGACAGCCCAGCAACTCATTTAATGAGAGCCAAAGTTTTCTACCGTTATTGCAATTAATTTATCATTGGTAGGAGGATTGTAAAACTGAAATTTTAGGGAACTGAGACCATGAAACATGAGGTAACAATAATGTGGCACCTGGGGATGATCCATATATCCTCATAATCATGATGGAAAGATGCCTTAATAGCTGTTGTTGTAGACAATGGTTTTATCCTTTTCTACTTTCTTTTAAATTTATTATGGAAAATAGATTTTATGTGAATTGGTCCAGAGGATACAAGCATCCCTCAGTGTCAGGCACAAAAGACTAGACCCAGGCACCAAGATTCAAACTGATTTATTCTTTCTGCCTAATTACAAGAATCTGTTCAACTAACAGTTGAATACCTGTGTTTTTGAGATAAAGTTCAATGGCCCTCAAGGAGGGTTCCACCTTGTATGTTTGTGGGTACATAGAGACTCCAGGCTGATGCCACACTTGACTCCTCCCCCGGCTCTGCCATCTCTTCTCCACATCCAGCACTCTGACACTGTGCTATGAAAACTCAGTGTCACTGACCAGATTTTTGCACTGGGATTTTTAAAGGGTCCTCCCTCCCCACAAAAAAGTGGAAATAGAAGTAGTTTGACCTCAGAGATTTCTACCTGCTGTTCTGATCTTCAAAACCTCTTCAGATTGCTTGTTCAGTGGAGATGGATTTAATTAGATTTGGTAGATTAGATTATTTTAAAAGTAGGGAAGGGAGTTTTCCTTCTCACCAATAAACTGCAGAAATCCCTAAAATGGAGCAAAATGTTAAGCGCTCTCCATTTCACTTGATAGTTTTCAAAGCCCCCACCCCAAATAATTGGAAGGTTGAGTTAATGTTTCCCACCTCTCAAATGTTACCCATGCCTGTTGAAAATTACAAAATATTTTATGCTAGCTGTGAGAAGTTCTATTCTTCTAATTTCCCAGACTAGCATTTTTATGACGACTCAGAGAAGTGAGTCTGCCTATTTTTGGTATTGCAAAACCATTCTAATCTAAAAGTAATGCACTCATTATTTCAGATGATGACTGTCATACAGACTAAGGGTTTCAGGCTTCTTTTTCTTAATGAGGTGCAGAAACATAAATCTGGAAGGCAGTTTGTAGGAGGATTATAACTCTTCTCTTTATTATTTCAAGTTGTGATATTTTGGAAACACTTACACAAAATAAAAGGGAGATCAGCCCATAACAGTCCTTTGTTTTGAAACAACAATTTATCCTCTGAATAATCTAATAATTGACATAAACTACTAATTCGGGCACTTATGAACAAAGCCTAATGAACCAACAAATATAAGATGTAATAATGTATCTGATAGCTGGTAAAAGGAGATGATAATATGAAACCTGCTCCATGGAGTATCCAATAATCTGAAATTCCAGGTTCTAATCATTAATCTAATCAATAATACTCAGACTTTATGAGGCCAACAAACTATGTGATTTCACATGAGAAGGGTGACATTTCCTGTATTCTCATGTGAAATCTCAAGAGCGGTTAGCTTTCCAGCCTAAAATCTTGCAAGATTTTATGTGAAAGCATCAATACTTTGCAAGTCAGCCTTTGCAAATTAATTGGCTGCCATTGTGAGCATCATAGGAAGACAACCTATGGGCTTTGTTATTTTGACTGTGACTATGTAACATTCCTGGAAAGATGAAAGAAAACGTGCAGAAACATCATATATTTCTGATAATGCAAAACTGTGTTTTCTTCAGGTCTCCTCACACACCCAGTCTAAAAAAGCCTCAGGGGACAAGTTTCGTAGGATTTAGTGGAAATGTTTGAAGCTGCAGATCACTAGAAAGCTAGTTGTCCAGTGAAAGAGATAACAGTCATATTTGTTCTTTGGTCGTCTTCCAGTTGAAGAAGTACAAGAGCATAAGAATATCTCTCAATTTTTCCTCTTTCTGAAAAGGATTGCCAGTAGCATTTTTTCATCCTATGAATCCTATGAATTTCTCATGGAATACATCCATCATGTATTCCATGAGAAATGAGCTTAGCGTAATACAATAGTCAAGGTTCTGGAGTGGGGAGACTCACTGTCTAACCTTTCTTTAAGCATGGAAACCAGCTGGGTGATTGGGCCAGTCGCTCCCTCTAATTCAGGGGTGTCCAATCTTGGCAACTTTAAGATGTGTGGACTTCAACTCCCAGCATTCCTCAGACTTCAGTTCTGGGAGTTGAAGTCCACACATCTTAAAGTTGCCAAAGTTGGACACACTTGCTCTATTTAGAATCAAGCTCAGCAACAAACTGGCTGAAAAACAAAACCCTACATTATATCATGTGCTGGTAGCTTCTCTAGGTAAACTAGTTAAGTGCGATGCAAAACAAGGAAACATTGCAACCAAGTGAGACAAGCCTTAAGAACAACATATTGTGTGAGAACTGGTAAGAAAAAAATAGGATAATTTTTCTGCAGGATGCTATACAATTTCTGAGGTCTGTTGTCAAAAGCTTGGAAAGTTCCGAGTCAAGAAATAGGACAGGACAATTTTGCAGTGTTTTTTCCAACATACTGGAGAACTGGTTAAAGAGGTGATGGGCTGGGAGAAAGTCATTTATCTTTATCAGATAATTAATCTTATTCAGATCCTTGTGTAAATAGGATATAAAGTTATGAATAAAACTTTATTTTTAATATTACATAACTGATATTTTAAAGAGAAAAAATATATGTATCAGGCCTGACACAGTATATCATGCATGAAATATTGATTCTGAAAAATGTCTTTTTTAGACTGTTGGCTGTGATTATGAGATTAATTCCAATGCAACTGAAGACCAGTGTGGAGTCTGCTTAGGAGATGGATCTTCTTGCCAAACAGTGAAGATAACATTCAATCAAAGTGAAGGATTGGGTAAAGAAAGCTTCCTTCACCCCCTTTATCAACTTCACTCATTTCAAATATTGTCTAGAAAAGTATAAAAGGTAAAAAAAGGTAAAAGTTTCCCCTTTCAGTCATGTCCTAATCTAGGGGGCAGTGTTTATCTCCATTTCATAGCCAAAGAGCCAACATTATCCAAAGATGCTTCCGTGGTCATGTAGCCAGCATGACTATATGCCAAGGCACACGGAATGCTGTTATCTTCCCACCAATTTAGGCGGTACCTATTTATCTACTTGCATTTTGCATGCTTTCGAACTGC
>JANHZU010006450.1:36643-47524 GCA_032468055.1 Acrochordus granulatus | reverse complement strand
TTGGAATTAAGATTGCCGGGAGAAATATCAACAACCTCAGATATGCAGACGATACCACTCTAATGGCAGAAAGTGAACATCATACACAATTTTCAGCTACAAATACATCAATATTGGACTGTGCTTGAAACCCAGCTCCCAGGTGCTGGATAAATTCTGTTGCTCACTTTTTTGGTGTTCTTTATCGTAACTCAATTTAAATGGCATAGCCTTTAAGAATAGCAGACATTTTAAAAACAGCCTGTGTTCCATGCAGTATTGCACATGTGTAAGTTCACTGAAGAATGTTCATAGTTTGTTCATAGATTTATCGAGATGAAGCTTTCTCCTATGAGAGATATTTTAAATCAGGTTTACCTAGATCTTGCATGAGTTTCCAGACAACCACTGTATGAACATAATGAGATTTTAAAAACCCTAAATCATTGCTAGGTTTAAAAAAAGGTAAAGGTTTTCTCTTTCAGTCATGTCCGACTCTAGGGGACGGTGCTCATCTCTGTTTCATAGCTGAGGAGCCAGTGTTGTCCAAAGACACTTCTGTGGTCATGTGGCCAGTATGACTATACACTGCAGTGCATGGAATGCTGTTACCTTTCCCACCAAAGGTGATATATATTTATCTACATGCATTTTTTCAAACTGCTAGGTTGGCAAGAGCTGGGGCGAATAACAGGAGCTCATCCAAGTTCACAGTTCCTAAGTCTTGAACTCAGGCTGCTGATCCTTCCTGCCAACAAGCCTAGTATATCTAGTAATTGTTCTGATTTTTATAGCCCAAATCTGTTCTCCCAATGATATTTATCTATGCAGTGAGCAGTTGGGAGCACTAAATTGCATAATTTCCCATGAGTGAAACTTTGGCTTCAAGTGAACTAGCCAAATTCTATGGTTGGAAGTGAAGTTCGAGCAGCTCTGTTTTCTACACAGAAGCTCGAATATGGGAGGCCAAGTGACTTGTAAAAGATTGGCTTCCAAATAATGTACAGATTAAAAAGCTTTAAAGCTTAACATTTACATATAGAGCTGGATTAAGCAAACACCTGAGAAAATGTCAAAGATACAGTGGATTGTAATTGAGTGCGCAGAACCATCTTCAGCTTCTCACTGCAAACTGTCCATCGTGTGAAAAGGAATCCTGGATTGTTTTCAAAATGCATTTCTAAATCTCATTGGGTCTTTCTTTCTCAGTGAAAAAGCACAAGCATAAATAGAATCACTGTGAAAATTTACTAAAGTGTGCCATTATAGAGAAATAACCCAATTAAAGATGCTAAAATTGGGTGGAACCTCTTGTCTTGAGGCATGGAACAAAACACACAATCACCACGTTGGTTCCCCTTATTGTAGAATCCAAGTGAAATGGATTGGTCAGAAGATTATTGCTGGTCCCAAGAAGGCAAATGTGGATTTATTTTAGAATCCAGGGACACACTAGGCCTTTAGTAACTTGCTAGTATTTGCACTGCAAAAATTAAGCAAGATCGGGTCAAAGTTATCGTTGGGCCTAAGGCAGACTGAACTATGTGCTCAACATGCTTTTCCTTTTGTACAATTAACATTTTGCAAAATGCCTGAAAAGGTTAAGAAATGTTATGGCAAAGGAATTAAGCTGTGTGATGAAGATTCACATAAATTAAAAAAGCAGTATTGTATATACTTGTGGATAATCCAAGATTTTAGGCTCCAAAATACACCTCAATCGCAAAATTAGGTTCAGTTTATCTGTGGATGGGCTCTTTGTGGCGATAGATGGTAATGTGTTTTAAAAGCGCCTTTATATATTTGAGGAGGAGCTACCACAGATAAGCCAATTGTGAAAATTTAAAACAGAATATGTTCTGAAAAACAACATTGATGAAAAATATGAAAATAAATTGAGTCCTTCAGAATATATTGAAACAACATGAAAATTTTGAGGGTCAGCTTATCCATGGATGGGCTTATCTAAGACTATATATGGTACAATTAATTATAGTTTATATCAATAACATGTCACTATTCCTCTCTATACTTTTCTATCCTTAGAAAACATTCTTACTTCTATCATATTCATATAGTACTTCAAACATTGCTTTTGTTATGTTTCTTTAATGTATATATTTTTTCATACATGATTTGGTCTTTCCTTTTTGGTAGTTATCCTGCTTAAACTCTGGTTTCTTTCACATACTTAATTTCTTCTCTATCCATTTTTCCAAAGATGCACTATTGACACTACCATATAATGATGCTGTTTTCTTGTATCCTTCACTAATTCTCTTAATCCTTGAACATATCCAATCAAGATTTCAGAGGCATTCCTTTTCCATGTGTTCATAGGAAGAGATGTGTTTAATCCATATTTTTTTAAAAAAGAATTCTTCTAAGTAGATGATCACTACAAATCAATGTGATCATTAATTCTTAGATCTCCAAATGCCCCAATTATTTATTCTGTTCTCTCTTATCTCATTCCACTCATCCATTCATGTCACCATCCACACTTTTCTCTTGAATCTCATTCATTCATTCATAATGTTGCATGGATTTCACACAGGATGGTTCTTTTATTAGCATCCTTCATAGCGGCAAGACATGTAACTATGACCAACCTATGGTCTTCTACTTTTATAAGAATATATCTGTAACATCGATATGACACCAATTCATATTTTCTGTTAATGGTAGGATGGTTCTGCTAATTTTGGCTAGTATGGCACAAGGTCAACTAAAGTCCAATCTGAACCCAAACATGGTCACATTATTCTATGCAAGCTAGGATTTCTAATCCAGAGACTCCCTTTAAAATCCAGTTCCCACATCCTGCCATCTAGAAGATATATACAATATATTGACACATGCCCAGGATACATAATTTTTAAAACCCAATCACACACTAATATAATTGATATGATATATCTCCCCATGGATGTATCTACTACCTTTCTTCTATTGTCATAATAAAAATTACAGTTTGATGGCAACTTTTTAAGGAGTTATTCCCCATAGTGTGTACATTTTTGGATGTAGATCACATTAGTAAAGAGAGTAAAGAGAATGATCTTGATGAAGAGAAGGAAGATCTCTTACCAAAGCAACAAGGAATGAAACATCGCTTAAGCCCAGATAATGAATGAGGAATGCAAAAGGGTCTCAGACAGATTCATATTCCCTAATTCATATTAATATAAGAAGGGGAGAAAGTAATGTATAATTAGACTCACAAGATTTTGTTACTATAGCCATCTCAGTAAAGTGTAGTTCTTATCTTCTCATGAAGTTGATTTTCAGGACTGGTCTTTCTAGTGAGGCTGACACTGATATGTAAAATGATAGTAGTAGGCTACTTCCAATGATAGTGATTGGAGAACAAATAGCATTATTCCTTGCAAATTAAAGATTGTTAATAAGGAAATGCCCTTGCTGAGTTGGCATAAATTTACCTTTATCCAATTTCCCATAGTCCAATCTGAGGAAATAAAAAATGTTGAAAATAATTAATTTAATTACTTAATATGGAGAAATCCAGGCTCAGTATATGAGTATTTCAGCAATTTCTTTGCTCTGCTTCCATAATATTGCTGCTCTCAACTTTCCAATTTCACTTCAAGATCTTTGATATGTTTTGTTCTCTTTTGACAGATGGTGGGCAGGTGAATGGCAAAAGTGTTCCACCACCTGTGGCCCCATGGGAGAAAAGAAGCGCACTGTCCTTTGTATCCAGGCCATGGGATTTGATGAGCAAGCTTTGCCTGTGGAGGAATGTCAACATCTGCTAAAACCAAAGACTCGCCTTTCATGTAATAGGGATATCTTGTGCCCATCTGACTGGACTGTAAGCAACTGGACCGAGGTAAGCTTGGAAATCAATTTTGTTTCTAAAAACCCGGGGCAGTGTAGAATTAACATTAACATCCCATCCTTGGTTTAGATTAAGCAAGAGACATGTATTCAGACCATTTTTTTCTTCTAGCCCTGTGAAAAGAACTATTTTATTATCTTTCACTTTTTAAAAATGATAAATTTTTATATTTTCCTATTGTACCTTTGGTATGTACAATTATTATTTTACATCAGATTTGATTCAGGAAAATATAGGTTTTGGATCCTATCAGCTGCTTGAGAACATTGGAACTGCTGGATCTAAAACCAGTTTTATTTATTTATTTTTATCCCACCTTTATTATTTTAATAAATAACTCAAGGCGGCAAACATATTTAACACACCCTTCTCCTATTTTCCCCACAATAACAGGTAAATTGAGGTTGAGAGAAAGCAACTGTCCCCAGGTCATCCAGCTGGCTATCTGAATTCTCATAGCCTTTCAGCTAAACTAAGGCAAGAAATAAATAATATTTTAGCAATCAAGAGGATCCTCCTAATTGCTTCCCTATCTTTAAACCAAGGATTCCCAACTTAGATATAATATAATTAAATAAAAACAGAATTAAATCTCAACCCTCTAATGAGAACTCGGAAAAGGAAAATCTGGCCACGTCTAAAATATTCCCCCACAAGTACTAAATGTGCCCCCAGCCATTTTAAGTTTTGTCATTCTTGTTTTAAAAGGTTGGCCTAATAAAATAGCTAGTGCTCTACTCTGTCTTTTACCACTTGTCATCTGCTTATCTAGAATTCCCCAACCTGGATGGATACAGTACAGACCCCGCTAAGAACTGAAGTCATGCATCTACAGAGCAAAACGCTAGGCTAATGTTTCAGAGGAAAAAGAGCTGATTAATGTGGTACTCTTGACTTTTTCACACAAGAGAAAGATGAGGTGGATTTCTGGTGGTACTTCCTGGATTTGCTATTTCCATATTCAGTGAAGTCATGGGCAAGTTGAGGGATCACCAGCCTTTGTTTTTTTTTATAAAGTATGAGGAAGAAACACATTTTAGTCACAGATGTTCAATTATATATCTCAAAACTCTCCTGCTGTAAAGCAGCCTTCAGCGTACTGCTCTCTAAGTGTGATGGATTTTGATTTCCAGAATCTTTCAGGCAACACTAGAATTCACTGCCTAGAATCCCTGAGCATGTTGATTGTCTCAAATATACGGAGCACATCAGACTGAAAAAAGCTACACTAAAACAAGTGGGGGCAAACAACCAGCATCTGGGATGTGTTTTGTTTCTGGTTCTGTTTTTAGTTCTGTCTTGTTTTAGGAGTCTGCCTGTCAGAGCCAAGTGCAAATGAGTGATTCACACACTAGGATATAACTTTAAAGTTATGGGTCCTTGGTGCTCTCTGAGCTTGGTTGTTTGCCTGCAGATGTTTCATTACCCAACTATCATCATCACTGTGATGCACCAAGAATAATGTACTGATGCAACCCTGAGCTACATATATTCTCTTAAATGTTATGTAACAGATGCCATCTTCAATCACGTATTTAGTCCAAGGATTTCTTTTCAGTTCCAGAAGTGAAAGCAACATTTTTCACATCAAAATCCAGTCATGAATTCTTCCTAAACTTTCCATTTGGGCTGGGACAGTTGTTTAAAAACAATTGCAGGAAGTCTCTGGGTTAAGAATGAGTTCCAGTCCCTAATTCTGTCTTTAATCCAAATTTGTATGTAAGTCAGAACTCTCATAAATAGATGGCCTATTAGTAAAAATGGCAGAAGAGATGATGAAGCATTGAAGCCATGAGACATTTTCATGAACTGCTGAAAATAGGCTCTATATTAAAAATGCCAGAGCTTCATCAGTTTTTTGGCTCAGGAGAGAACAATGCTGTCCACCATTTTTAGTAACAGGTAGCCCATTTGTAAATATGAGTTGTCCATAAATTGAATGTTGTGAACCTGAGCACTGCCTGTCCTTGAGTTAACAAGAATTAATGGAATTAAAATAAGAATTGGGAATTCCATTAACTATGAGATCCTCCATTATATATGAGAGCAGAAAAAGAGGGAAGATTGCGCAGATTGTGTCTTTTGTGTATGTATGTGTGCCTTTTATGTCTTTTGGATAAAAACATACTCAAGTGTATTTATAGTCAAATATTTATGGGAAAAAACACATTTGAAAATGTCCATTTTGTTAGGAAATGAATAATTTGTATTTAAATGTAGGTTTTCATGCAGATTAAAAAAACAAATATTTAATATGGAAATAGGGGTAGAGCAGACTTAGCCACTAGGCATTAATAGGATTGTCTTTGTCCAAGAAAAGAAATGTGCCTCTTTCTTATAAATTAATTATTATGCAGTTCTTTAATTAAAAATACTTAAATGTTTGCCGCCTTCTGTTATTAAGAAATCCTCTTCTGATTAATAAGGGACAGAACTGTAGCTTCTAACCCACACAGCTTCAATTTGATTTTGCTTCCCTTGTATAATAAATTAAATGAAGGGTAAAATTGGATATGATTTCACCAATATTCTTCTGCTGATTGATTTTTACAACCCATCAAGTCTCTTCTGATTTCTAGGCAAATGAAAACTTGAAATCTGGAACAAGTTAATTATTATTTTCAGCTAATATTGTTCATGAAACGTAACATCTAAATTAATGATCTTGTGCATCAGCAGAACATATTCCCTGAGAAGCAATTCCAGCTGTGGTTCTGTAGTTTAATGCCTGCTAATAAAAGGAGTCTAACTAGGCTGGTGATCTAGTACCATCTGCAGGAATACATCATAGACTTCCAAGATCATAATGGATGCTGACATATCAGAAGGATATTATATTGCATGCTTTTTCCTCTCTGCATGAAGTAGTTAACATTACTTCAATGTCCAGGGTAGATATCAGTTAATTTAGAGACTTCAGGAAGCTTCAGTGGTCCCATTGGGTGCATTCACACATTGCATTTAGCTACAACATATTGTTTGGCTTATAGCTTGCTTGTAGTATAAACCCAGACAGTTGTAGTTCATTCAGCATGACTTGTTAAAACATGCCATGTTAGTGTGATGGGTAAATCAATCAGTGAAAAAAATCTAAAGGATTATGGGGCCTCACAGGTTAGCTTCCTCTCCTAAGGCTGACACTACCTATACCCATCCATTCATTCCTCCAGTCTCTATCATCTGTTACTCTGGATATATGCTGGGAACAATACTTCTTGGAGTATAATACTTATTAATGTACACCTGCTTTAATAATGCTGACAGAGTAAAGCATAGACTTGGGAAGTTGTGAAAATTGTAGGGCAGCCTTCTCCTTCTGGTGCCATCCAAATGTATCAAATTATACTTCCCATAATTCTCAGCTAGCATGTCCATTGGGAATTGTATTAAAAAAGTCATGATTTCCCTAGTCAAGCTGAGTCTTGACCATTACCTTCTACTGGGAAATTTTTCTGATTTTCCCATCTAGCCCACATTTCTGAAATGTCCTTCAAGTCTCTCATCTAAATGCTAAACAGTCTGACCTTAACTACAAGATCATCTGGATGCTGACACCTAGTTGGACTAAAAACCAATGACTCTTCAATCAAGTCCAACCTTTAGTGATTAAGTGCACATACAGTATCTCTGTAAGGGTTTGGTATGGGAATTTGTTTATTTGTTTTGGCAATGTGGAAGATTTTTTCTATTGACATTGCCAGGATTTTTTTTTCTTTTTGTTTTTTTGTTTTGGCTTTTCAGTCTAGCTCCAGACCTTCTGGCAGGATTTTTATCTAATAATGAACCAGGTCTGACTCTGCTAACCCTTTTTTATCAGGCATCAGCTGATGTCCCCAACTGTACTACAATCTAAAAGCCACACATTAGGGTGAGTCTGTCATAGAGTTTATTCAATAGTCATTCAAGGGTGACTGAAAAAGTAGAGCCAGAAGCCATGGCTACACAATGAAGACAAGAGGCAAGGCTGAGGTCACAGAAATACATAATAGTCAGGAAAACCTGTTGCTGCAGCCAGGTCCAGACTTCACAGAAAGCTTTGTTCTAACCTTTTCTATCTTGAAAAATCCAATGACCAGCTTCAAAAAGTAAATCCAATCTATCACATAGAAATTTCCACCTAAATATGAGCCCTCAGTTTCATAGATACTGCCCCTGTAGTGCCAAAAAGCAAATTAGATAGCACTAAGTTAGATATCACTAGATATTGCTGGAGGACGACAGGATGAGATATCTAAACGTGGTTTGTTTTGCAGTGTACAGTTACCTGTGGTGGAGGAGTACGTACTCGCTATGTCAGTTGTACAAAAAACAATGGAGAACCATGTGATGTTTTGAAGAAACCCCATTCTAAAGCTCTGTGTGGTCTACAACAATGCCCATCCACCCAAAGACTGCTGATGACTCGTTTCAAGTTCCATAATGGAAAGATCATTAGAAAAATGGGAGCTACTCCCAGAAGAGGCCCTTCAAAAAAATTGGCCACTCCAGAACCATTGCCAAGAATCCATTCAACAATAATACCCAGGTTCAAAAACATTACTTTGATATCTACTTCTATTAGTCTTGTAAATTCTTCTCAAAATAAAGATTTGGAAATAAAAATGCTACAGAACAATCCCATGGACTCAAACATACCCAATAATTACTCCTATATAACTAATGACAACAGCTCATTACAAGGCAGCACTCATGGACCAATCATAATTGATTCACATCTTACAAATGCTGAGAACATATCTTCAGAAGGTAGGTTCATAAACAAGGATTCTGTTACCATTGACCCCATGAATAACCCAAGGAGTAAGTATTTAACTGAAGCAAATGACGCAACACCCAACAGTACTGAAGGAGAAATAAAAGACTACATCCAGACTGAAAGAACAACAGAAAGATTCCTTACATTCACCACAACCAAAGTCTCAAGAATCTCACATACAAATTATCAGCCTGATAATTTCTACCAATTTTCTGTTATTCCAACAAAAAGAATTGAGATTTTATTGACAACAACAGATTTCAAAGATTTTCATGTACAAATAAATCCACCTGTGACAGCAAAGCCTAATACAGAACAACCAACACTATTAGAGGGTATATTAGGAAAAAAATCTGAAAATACAACTCCATCCAAGTCCTCTTTCAGTGAAATATCTCCTTGGCCCACAGAAAGTCCATTTGTGCAAAACACCACTATGCCAAAGAACAGTGAGAATGTTTTCAAAACAACGTTACTAAATGACTCTGATTCAGAAAACTCCCAAAACCTGCATATTGATGCCAACTGGTTGGTGGGAAACTGGAGTGAGGTGAGTATTCACACTGTCTTATATTGTTTACAGCTGAGTATGCAATGCTGATTTTATCAACATTATCTTAATTCTTAACTTGAAGGACTTTTAAATTGTGTTTCTGGGAAATGCTACTATCCATACTATTCTGACACTTGATTTTAAAATATTTTCAGCCATTATATTTTGGAAGCTGATGAACATTCCTGAAAAATACCAATATGGTGGTGTACATGAAAGTGTGGAAGACAACCAGATCTATTTTAGGGTTCTTTTATTTGCATTCCTTTGCAGATAAAAATAACACCTCGCTAACCTCCATCCTTGCAACTTAGCAATTATGATCTGTTTTATCACCCTTCATTTAATATGTATTTTAATGTTTTAGCAAATGGCCACTGATTTTAATATTATTGAGATTGTCTCTTAGCGCAAACATCGGGTTCAAAGAAAACCTTTTTTAAATGGATTATGGCAAGGAAGAATAGTGAATCTCCTTCATCCACTATTGCTACAGGCCTCTTCATTATTTATTTATTATTTTTTTATCCTGCCCTTGTTATTTTTATAAATAACTCAAGGCAGCAAACATGTGCATTTTGGAAAATGTATGTTAGATGCTAAGATGCATGTAAGTCCTGCCAAGTTTCCTTCAAGAACTCAAGGTGGAATGCACAGCACTTCTAAGCACCACAAGTCGGTAAGGTGGGTTGGGCTGGAGATTGTGATTACTTCAAAGCCATTTGAGTTTTCATGGCTAAGAGCAGATTTGAACCTGGAAATTCCAGATCCTAATTCAGTGTTTAATTATTTTTCCACACTGGTTCTGAAAATTATTTCTGGGCATACAAGCATGAGTTTGAGCTCACAGGTTTCGAGAGAACAAAACACTTATCTTGAAACAGTCAACATAGGAAATCATTTCTGAGAATGGTTCATTTTGATTTATTTATATCTTAAATTTAGAGACCATCCATCACACTCACAAAATGATTCTTGGCAGTGTACAATGCCTCGTATGTAAATGCTGGAAACTGTTTATTATATAGCAAATTAAACTCTTCAGGAATTTCTGGGATGCTGTCATAAAGAAATTCTTAACGCCTGAGAATGCAATTGGGCAAGGTGAAATTGATTACTTCCTATTTTCTACTTCACTGCAAATGTGTCAAATTAATAAAGCATCAGGAAGAATTACAAGGCAATTGAATAGTTGTGCACAGCTGCTGCCTATTTCTTTAGGGCTTTAGAGAAATAGAACAACCTTTTCTACTGTATTTATAAAGGCAAGGTACTTAGACTTCCAACCACATTTGATTCTTTGAGACTGTCTCAAACTGGTTTATTTTGGGATGCATCATTTCAAATCAAATGAGTATTGCCTTGCAAGGTTTTCTTCAAGCTTGCTGTTGTTCAGTTGCTCACTCTTGTCAGCCTCCTTATGACCCCATGGACCAGAGCATGGCAGGCTTTCCTGTCCACCCAACTCCACGCCCATCACATTGACAATGCTATCTGACCATCTCATCCTCTGCCATCCCCTTCTCCTTTTGCCTTCAATCATTCCTAGCATCATGGTCTTTTCCAACAAGTCCTCTTTTTGTATTAGTTGGCCAAAATATTTGAACTTCAGCTTTGCTATCTGTCCTTCCAATGAACAGTTAGTCTAGCAGCTTCTTCAAGCTACAGAGAAATTTAATTTTCATTGAGTAGAATATTCAGCCTAGCCTTGATGGAAAGCTACCTTTTTTA
>JANHZU010006450.1:8081-22286 GCA_032468055.1 Acrochordus granulatus | reverse complement strand
AGGATGGCAGAGGATGAGATAGTTAGATGGCAATGTAGGCACAATAGGCATGGATTTGGGAGGCAGTGCAAGACAGAGAAGCCTGGCATGCTGGGTTCCATGGGGTCGCAAAGTGTTGGACATGACTGAGAGACTGAACAACAAATAATACTATACTGTATACTGTTGGTATATTAACTGATAATAGTTGACAATAGTATTATTTACCATTTAATTTAATTATTAAAATTATAATACCCTCAAATTAAAATTGTCCAGGATTACTGAAAAATGAACAACACATTTTTGTTCTCATGGGACTGAATGTAAGAGTTTAAAAATCTCCAGTTGTGATTGCAAATATAGTTACTTTCTTCCTACTGATGCAAGTTCAAAGTATCTCCTTTTAGCATTCAGGGAGGCTAAAAGGCAATCGTCTAACTATTACTGTATGGAAATAATAATAAAAAGGACAACAAGTGTTATATCATATCAGCCATAACTGGGTGATGTCACCAAGATGTTTAAGTCACTAATTGTGGGAGAGTTTTTTGGTAGGTCCACTTTTTCTCGTTATTTGAAGGAATTGTCCTGCCCTCTGTTGGCCAGAAAGGACAATGAAAGCTTATTGTGGAAGAGATAATCCAAGTGCATTCTTAAGAAAGTGGTAAGTGATCACGATGCCCTATTAACAAGTCAATGATGCATCATTTCCAAAAATCTTCCTTTAGTAAACTAGTGTAGCCTGCCAGTTTTTGCTGAGCTTTTAAAAAATAACATGTAAATTTAAAATAAAGCAAATGCAGAATTGCAAGTTGTTAAAGCCAATTGTTTGCTGATTTCAAAAAGTAGTTCAATAAGCAGCATTTATCAATAGGCTGTATTTCAGTAACATCAAAAGTATGCCAATATCTAAAAGGCTTCCATGACAGTACTGTATATTGGAAATGGCCTATTAAAAATAAGCTCTTAATATTTTTGAACTAGGAAGAAGTAGCAAATGATTTGGCTTTCTCTGCTTTTTCTACCAATAAAATTGCAAACACTTCCCTTTGGAGATATTTCTTTCTAGTGAGGAAACAGAAGTTTCAATTATAAAATAACTTCCATAAATGGCTCCTCAGAATTTCAGTGCTGTTTGTGCCTAGGCAAACCTTTTTTTTTTAAAAAAAACCCATATCCAGCAAGCTGCAATTCTCAGGATTTTGTTGAAAAGCTGACAGTTCAATTTACAGCCTAAGATGTAGATGGATTCACAAACTTAATTTTGCTTAATGCTTTGTCTTTGGCTTGAAACAAGGACCAGCTTATTTTTGCACAAAATAAACTAGAGCTCTGTTCTAGCTAGACCTATTCAAACAAAGGTCTAATATTTGTAGTTGCCATTTACTCCTTAGAAATCTGTTTCCCAGCACATAAAATAGAACAGTATTTTCCCCGCTTAATTTATGAAAATCTTGCATTTGCAAATGTTTACATTGGGACACATGTACTACAGGTATATCATCATGTAGCTCTGGAACAGTAGTTGTGATGCTACATGTATTTCCACCTCTATCCAAGAGAAACAATAGAAATAGATTTTATTTCTAATAGAATCTCTACCCATTCTGTTATCTATCCAGGAGTCTTCCCACCTTTCCTGTCTTCCAGACTTTTTCTTCAAAACTTGAAAGCAAGCCAGACATCAGCACAATTTGTGTTCTAATGCAGATTATTTTTCCCTTTCTTTGAACTCAGAAAAGCTTTTTTCTAAGTACTTGTAAGAAGATTCAATGAAATGTTTGCCTTCTGACAGCATGGCAAAAGCTGAAGGGACAATTATGAGTCACTATGAAATCACCAAATTATCATGCCTGAATAACCAGTGTTCTGTGGGTGGTGATCTTGGCTTTCTTAATGAAACATTTGCTCCAATTTTCAGCATTTACTGAAACTGGAACTGAAATGTGTAGTAGCAGACCACAGGCAAGGCAACTAGACTTTATGATGTATGTAGGATCCAGGAACACACACACACACTGGATTCCAAAACCAAAATCTCTATTATCAGGAGTGTTTTTAAAAAGTACTTCCTTGAGAGACCAGCCAATTCCTGGATCCACTTGACTCCATACAGTATCTTAAAATTGATAATAGAGAAATGTACTTAAATAAGAAGTTAGTTGTTACAGTGTTCAGAGATAACCCTCAAATGTTAAGTTTGAACAAGCTCTGGAAAAATATATTTCGTTCATTGTAGGAGACAAAAAACTGAGCATAATATTCTCCTAGTTTGTTTACATCTCACTTGGGTTCAACAGGACTGACTTCTTCCTGTTCTTTCAGTGTTCAGTTTTAAGGTGGAGTTTTGTATCCAAAGGCAGGAAACTGATGGCTCTCATCCCTAGTGGTCAGCAGCAGGAAAGCTCAAAACATTTGGAGTAGCATCTTAAATGCTTTATCAGATTCAGCATCAGCATTCTATTGCTTGAAAAACAAGCACAGATAGAATATTTGTAGCTCAGGGTTGAACTGTGGAGGCTTTGGTACCCTGAGCTTCGTTGTTTTTCTGCAGACATTTCATTACCAAACATGTTGTGCATCTTAGAGAGCACCAAGGACTCCACAAATAAGGAAGTGTATTGCTATCTTTCATTTTTCCCCAAATTACATTATTACATTTCTCAGCCCATTTCATGATCTCTACTAAACTGAAAACTTACAAATAGGGCTGTGGTAATATTTTGTATAGATGCAGAATGGTAGATATGATTGCTGTGTAAGAGATTATCATGTAAAACAGTCTTAAAATTATGATCATAACTGAGCCTGGAATTACTATTGTAAGTCATGCAAGTTGTTAAGCAATTACTATTGTAAGTCATGCAAGTTGTTTAGCATCATCCCACTGGCTCCATACAATATCTGAAAATGGGATCATGTGACTGGGGGGGGAAGGGGGGCAGTTGTTGAAATTTTGAAACCATGTTGTAAGTAGCTCAGGGAGGTCTGTTGTAACTTTAAACAGTCACTAAGCAAATGGTCCTGTATTCAACCTTAAGCAGGATGTGATTCAATTTTAAATCTCATAAGTATCTATAATCTAACCATTACAATAAAACTGACTCTTAGGAAAATATTGGGGCAGTCTGATATCTGGCTATTGGGTGATGTTATAAATCAGTGTTTGTCAAACTTGGTAACTTTAACATGTATGGTCTTCAACTCCCAGAATTCCCCAGCCAGATAAAGTTGCCAAGTTTGACAAACACTGCTATAAATGAAACAGAAGAATTAACTAGAATTGCAAACCATCAAAGAAAACACACTGGCACAATCTCTTCCTGAAAATCAGATGGCATTTTAACCAAATTTATTCTGTGAAGAAATACACTGAAGATATTTGATCTGAATCCCTGATTAGCCTTTACATTATCCCTTTGTTCTTTGGGTGTTACACATCATTTTAGAAGCTGTTATCCAGCTGCCAATCAAAACAATCTTCCTCATCAAAGATTTTCAATAACATCTCTACTTGAATTCTGAACCTATGAACGCGTTTGACAAAACTCCTATTTCAAAGACAGGATAGTGCAAAATTGTTATCTCTCAGGAAAAGAGAAAGCTAACTCTAGTTGAAGGTGAAGAAGCAAAGGATTTGGTTAAAACTCTTCTTCAGCAGTTTTGCTGTGTTCATGCTTCAACTGTAGGATTCTTTCTATTGTTTCAGCCACAGTACGTTCACCATGAATCTTGTTGTCTCTTGTACGGATATTCACAGTCCCACAAGTCTTCTCTTTTTCACCAACAACTAAAAGGCAGATGGAGAGTAAGAAGGGGAGAAAAACAAGCTAATATTATCAAAGGAGAAGCAATACATTACACTATAAAATATTCAAGAAAGATGCTGCTCTCATCAACATGGGCTGAGAGTCATCATTGTTACCACCACCGTAATAATATGAAAAAATTACATGGTTTTCTCAAATGAATGCAAAGATTTGTATCCCAGGAACGCATGTAAATGCCAAAGAATGTAAGTTTGTTCTCCTGAGCTTTTGGATCTGTGCTTAGATCTATCAGACAAGAAAGTGCGAGCCATGATACTTTTATTCTTGTCCTTTGATGATAGATTTAAGCACAGATCCAAAAGCTCAGGACAGGAAATGTATATTCCCAGTGCTCAACTCTTTGGCGTTTTATACAGTTTTCTACTACACATTTCTGAACATGGCTTATGGAAAAAGGTGTAGTTTGGGCAACAAAGCAGCTGTATAGGGAGGATTCATGGGGAAAAGGGTAAGGAATCTAACAAGACAATTCATACAAAGGAGGAATAAGCAGGAAAATATTGACAGTAGTTATTTGAAAAAAGCACTGAAATTAGAAGATTAAAAATTAAATGAGATCAGTATCAGAAGATTTTAAAAGATAAGATTCTAAATTAGAAGATTGTCATACATGGCAATGTTAAGATGTGTGCACTTCAACTCTCAGAATTCCCCAGCCAGAATTCAGGGAGCTGAAGTCCCACACATCTTAAAGTTGCTAACGTTGAGAAATGCTGTGTTAAATAATCTTGTCAGCAGGGTAAAAATAAAACTGTTTACTAAAGGGGACAACTTATACTTCCTGGGCATTTTTTCAGGAACAGAAAGGCAGGTTTATATCAGAAATATTTGGAATCGCTATTCCACTGTTTCTATGCCCTTCTGATTCCTCTCTGTTCTTATCATGGCAATTGCAATTTAGATAGATGACTCAAAATCAACAGAACAGCATGCACAAAAATCACTGGATGAAATGCCACTTTATTTCTGAAATATAACCAATTGGATTTCATTTTCAAATTAGTAGCAGTCTGTCATGTGTGTGAAGTAGGTTTTGCGTGCTATTTGCATTTCAAGGCATTTACAAACAAAACAGGTGCAGATTCATAAAATAGGGTGTCTGTAGTCCTTCCCCTCTCACAAATAAAGGATATGAGATTGCACAAGAAGATGATGAAACAGAAAGGAAAAATCATATGGTGTATGTAGTAATTGTATTAGTGCATCTATGTATTTCAGTAAGAAAACAGTACGATATTTTTATTAGTTGTTTCATTACAGCAATGTTTCTCAATTTTGACAACTGGTGAACTTCAACTCCCAGAATTCTCCAGCCAGCATGATTATCTGGGGAATTCTGGGAGCTGAAGTCTACCATCTTAAAATTGGCCAGGTTGAGAATCACTGTATTAGGCAGAAGAGATTCTGATATAGCACAGTTCTCAGCATTTAATAGTAATCTGAGAAGCCAGCAGAGATTTGACTGAGATTTGTGGCAAAGGTCTATTGCTACAAGGACATAAGCCAATTTAATTGCTCTGCAGGCCAGGAAGCTCAGATTTGTTCCAAACTGGCCCCAAACCTAAAAAAGAAAACTTGTGCATTTAATTAAATGAGCTTTTCTTGCATGTTAGAATGCTGCTGGCAAAACAAGCAACTATGTACATTAACAAGCAGGCAGCTGCTAATTAGCTCCTCAACGTTGCTTTAAAATAAATATTGCTCTAATGGAACTGGACACATCACACTGCACAGAGGCACTTTTACCTAAAATAAAGTTGTACTGGGCAAGCTGAGCATTTCTTATCTTCTTATTCAGAGTGCAACCAGGGTCCACGTCAACATCTGCCATTATGCCAGCATCATGAAACTGTTGCTTCACCTTTGAGAGAGTCAAATCAGCAATGTTTAGATTATGTTTAAAGCAAGCACCTGGAGGGAAAGGCATTGTTTTTTTTGCTATTCTCCAGATCAAAACAGCAAGTTTTGCTCCATGAATATGACATTTGAAAAGCCACAAAATCTGCAATCAAATTAACCTTTGGAAGCTAAGCCCTACAATATTTAGGCAGTTATTTGGATAACATCTCTTTTTAAGATATCCAAATAGATGCAGAGATGCAAATTGTGACTCTCAGTTAGAAATATTATTCAAGAACATAGCAATAAATAAACATTTGGAAACTTTACATACACATAGAAACACATTTAACTGTAAACTCAATTCCCTTAAACTCCCAAGCAAGTTGGAAGTTTAAACACACTTAAATAGACAAATCTCCCTTATATTTCTATTTATTGGATTATCAATTATCCACTTCTCAGTTTCCTTTGACATATGTTTATTTGCAAAACAGAATTATAAATAAGCAGCTAAAACATTGGCCAAAGTGTGAGATACATAAAGAGTGTTCCTTTGGAATGTGAATGATTTGCATCTGTTCTTCTGTGAGTTTAATTTACGTGCTCTAAAAGGATTTCTGGACTTTAATTTCTGACAACATAGAATCTATTTATGCTACCCATGAAAATTAAGATTATACTGAAACCCACAAGAATTCTCCAAGAAGTTTGCCATTCTCTTTTTGGTTATGTTCACATCCTTAGGTACTGTATATTCTAAGTAATTTTGCATATGTGACAAAATAAAATTTTAAATTTACCTTTTGTGCATATTCATCACATGTTGGTCCAACTGGTATTACCATCACTTGTTGAGGAGATAACCAGAGTGGCCTTGCCCAAAAAGAGAAGCAATAAAAATCACCACTATATGGTTGAAGACCATAGCAAATTTATGCTACATTTAGAGGTTAATAGCAACAGTGACTTTCTGCACTGCTATTATTTATAAGAATTTCTTAGAAAGTGTACACAGAATGGACTTCCAAACTGTGTATTTCTTATAGTATTAGAAAAATCCCTATATTTTGTAGCTTAGAAAAGGTCAAATCCTGATTTGATATCCTTGTTGATAGATTGAGACTGAACTAGTTTTCTGGTTCAAATGTAACAGTTCCAACACTGTCATAACTTTGAATGGGTTCTAAACAAATGGTTGTAAATTGAGGACTACTCCTACTGGATCTGTATGGATATCTGGTAAAGAGAAAAGTTGCACTGAGTGGTTGGAAGACCACCTGTTCTGTAGTTATGGCTTCCAAAGAATAAAAATCTCCTGTGAGGTGACAGATTTACAAGCTGCTTTTAGACTCAAGCAAAGTCAGATCTCACTTGATCTCCCCCTACAGCCTGGCTGCAAGAGCAGAAGCTTTTCCTTCTTTTTGAGAGAAGTTGTAGTTAACTCTGAAGTTTGGAAATGTGGTTAATCTTAATCTTGGCAAACTGAAACAGCTCTTGGTTTGAAGCTTACAAGGTTCCTATAACCATAGTTAAAATCAGTTTGTTGAGCATAGCAAAAACTTCCAAATAGTTCTCAATGGCTGCACTAGATGAAAGAACAGAAAATGTGCAAACCCAGAAGGAAGTTAAGATTATTTCCTATGAAAAAAAAAATTATTTATTGCAGTGTCTAAATGCAGCCACCTCATTTACGGTTGTTATTGTCGGGAAAATAGCAAGCTGGAACATTATGTGCACTACCTTGAATTGTACAAAGTAAAAGTGGGATATGATGATAATAATAAATGGCAGCTGTGATTTCACATTTTGTGCAGATAATAATACAATACCATTTGCCTGCGTAGTTTTCAGTCAAGATAGCAATCATCCTCTCCACTGATCCCAAAATGGCACGATGTATAATCACTGGTCTTGTTTTGTCATTACCATCATGGCTAGAAGATAAAAGGTAGTGTAATTTTCAAAACTTAGTTAACTAGATGAGGTAATAATAAAATGCAAAATAAAGCATAGAATCTACTTACCTCATATATGTGAGGTTAAATCTCAGAGGAAGCTGGAAATCCAACTGGATGGTGGCACACTGATGGTACCTCCCAATGGCGTCTTTGATCTGGATATCAATCTTTTGGAGGTGAAAAGGGAGAGGATGAGACAAATGTCAATAGAATTCTTAGAAATATTCTTTACAGCAAAGCTTTTTTAAAAATTATTTCTCAATTAGGGATGAGACAGCATCTCACACTGACTGCTATCATATCCTACCAGTGAAGAACTGAGAAGAAAAAAATCTCTGGATTAAGTTCTCTCTCTATATTCTTATCTCTGCCATGAAAATATAGACACTGAAATTTATGGAGTCCATGGTTTGAATATGGATATTTGATGAACCTTATATACCTGGCTTTTTTTAACAGGGTTAAAAGGAAGAATGAAGAAGCTTTGGCATGGTTTACCATTTCATCCAGAGACTAGCTTCACGATTATTCTCCTGCTTCCATTATTTCTTCATTAACCACTTCTTTTAATAGGATGATGCCTATACCTAGCTTATTTTTAATTTCACAGTTGTTTTAATGAGCAGCTTCTTCCCTACAAAGCAAAAGATTTCCTAAGATATTTCATTGTGATATTTTTACTACCTTGTTTTATAATCTAAAAAGTGCAGTGGCACAAGCGGTTAGAGCTCGGCTTGCTGGCTGGAAAGTCGGCCGCCAGAGTTCAAGACCCGGTGTTGCCGTGCAGCAGGGCGAGCTCCTGCTGTTCTGCCTTGGCTCCCACCCACCTTGTGGTTTGAAAGTGCGCAAGCACGAGTAGATAGGTACCGCCCCTTCCAGTGGGAAGGTAACAGTGTCTGTGTGCCTGTGGCGTCTAGTCATGCTGGCCACATGACCACGGAAGCGTCCCAGGACAACACTGGCTCTTCGGCTTGGAAACGGGGATGAGCACCGCACCCTAGAGTCGATCACAACTGGGAGGGTCACCTTTACCTTTATAATCTAGTTCACCTTGGTTCAAACAGTGCAAAAAATTGGCTATCTCTCTGAATTACACAGAAATGGGTGTGTTCTCCTCCTTTTCACCTTGCAAAGTATCACTGAAAATCTATCAATTGGATCCAACATTTTTGTTCCAAGCATTGTAACATCAGGCCCCAAAACCAAGAATGACATGTGGTGATTCTTCCAAGCTGAGTTCTTTATTGTTTCCATACCTACAGACAGAATCTTGTCAGACTCTACTATCAGCACCTATCATACATTCTGAGAACTATTAGGGAGGGGCTGTCTTTACCCTCTTTCTCTCATACAAAATATTCAATTATGTTGTTTGTTACTCCTCTGGAATGCACCCCCTCCCTTCCAGGAATCCAGCCTACTACATTCCATCACATATACAAAACTGCTGTATACAATTCAATATACAATTCTAATAGTCTAGTCCATTCTTCAGACTTACTCTCCTGATTTTGGATTCAGAGAACAAACTTCAATGAGAGAGAGAAAGAAACACAAGCTGGGTAAATAATGCTAATCCAACAGATAAGGAGAAAGGCTGAGAACAAATTAGCTAGTTTTGTCACATACATAACATCAACCTGTCCCTATTTTTTTTCCTCCTTATGCACAGGAGGAAGTAGGAACTTTTTCTCACCTTCCTGCCTGAATACTGCTAAATAATTTCAGAGTCCTGAAGAGAATCATGGTATAATAGGAGTGAAAGCACAACTAAATTGAGGGTACAACTTCTCTAACAAACTGCAAAAACAACTTGTTGGAAAATAAAGCAGCATTTTAAAATCCACTTACAAGGGGATTTACTAACCTTTGGCCCATAGAAAGCTCCGTCTCCAGGATTCAGTTCCCATTTTTCCCCAAATTCATTCAGGCTATTTTCAAGTTGCTAGCAGAAAATGAAATGCAAAGTATTAATGGATTTGCTTTCTAAGTGAAGTGATTTGTTGTTTCTCCCTTACAACACAAATGCAGAGACCTCTATTTCTTATTTTTGTAAATATGTGTTTGTATCTTCAAGTCAGTGACTGCCTTGTTTTATTTTGTTAATTGCATTGAATCTTAAGAAGTTGGCAATATATAAAATTCTGCATCAGTAAATCCGATATTCACTTAGCTAGGCTGCAACATCACAGGGTTATCCTAAACCTCTTTTCCTTCCAATCTCAGCATACCTTAAAATGGACTACAAATGTGCTGAGCATCAGCTCGTAATATTCTTAATATGTGCCTTTAGGCTAATCTCACTTCTAAATATGGTCCACTACAATTATTTTGTCTGGCAATGGATTCTGCATCTGAATCTAACCATTTAAGTTTATAGTAGCCCAAAGTTCATGGTAGCCTACCGTAGTCTATGATAGTCAAAAATCAGAAGGAATTGCCTCCATGTTGCAGTTCACAACATTGTATGCCTTTTAATAAAAATTGTAAGTTCAAAAAGTTGTTGCCAAATATCTCCAGTTCATGGGATCAGCAGCCCCCTAAATTTTGTCCCCCACAATCCGTATGCTAACAGCACCCTTCTTTCTTGCTGCCTCCAATCTAGATGAATTTGTGTGTGTACATACAACATACTATCTGTGTGAAATAATAGCTTCTTTGTCTTTTGCTGACATATTGATTAAATTATTTCAAAACCAGGAATCCAGTGAGATGTGAAGAAATGGGGATGATGGGGATAAAGTGATTTTTATTGAGTTCTTAGTGATGAAAATCTGCAGAATTCAAAGCTTTAACTCTAACACAAATAACAGGCAACATCCACAAATAGTTCTTGATTTACAACCAGTAGCTTAGTGACCATTCAAAGTTATCATTCAGGACCCTGAAAAAGCTATTTATGATCCAGATTTGAAGTTCTGATGTCTATCCCCCATCATGTGACTGCATTTTGAGCATTTACAGCTGTTTGCTGTAAATGCTCAAAATGCATTTGTGTCCCGTGATCATATGAACATGATTTATGACTTTTTTTGTCAGAAATTTACTTCCACTCTCAGGCAAAACATGTCCCATAGAGAACAATGGGTTCACTTGACCACCACATTCGCTTATCAAATATCACAGAAAAGATTGTAAAATCAAGTATGGTCACAAAATAACCTGTTTTACAATAAAAAATGCAAGCTTAATTATAGTCGTAATTTGAGGACTACATGCAATGTCATACAAAAAGCATTTTCGCAGAAAGAATGTATCCTCTTTCATCCCCTCTGAAAAAAGCTACTTGAGAACAGGGACTGCAGATTCATTACAATGTAACCCACAAATTACTAATTAGAAATTATATGTTTGGATACAGCTTCTTCAGACCGATTTATGCCCACATATTTCATTATTATAGGAAATAAATGATTATACCAGTATATATAGGACTCAAATTTGTGCCTTAATTACCTTTTCAGCTTGATTCCACACTTCAATATCTCCAAGGAACTTTTCAGGACGGGTAGAGAGGTGAAGTTTGAAAGAAAACCCAAAAACATCATATACAGTGCGCAAGAATTCCAGGCAACTCTTGATCTCCCCTTCAATCTGTCCATGAAACAAACAAAAAACAACGCAGTCAACATCTATTTGTTATTATGAGATTATTTTCCTGAAATAATCAGATGGTCTCCCACCTGCTCCATGGCACAAAATATGTGAGCATCATCTTGTTGGAACCGCCTCACTCGGGTGAGACCGGTCAACGTTCCAGACAGTTCATTACGATGCAGAACTCCAAAGTCAGCCAGGCGCAGGGGCAGCTCCCTCCAAGATCTTGGCCGATGATCAAACATAAGACTGAAAAAAATAAGACAAATTGTTGACATCTGACTGGATGACATTGCTATGAGAAGAGCCTTATGAAGACTGAAAAAAGTCTGGAAAAGCCAATGCTGACTGTTCTACAAATCTAGCAGTTTTCCCTCACCTTAAGTTCTCCACCCAGGTTAGGGCTACAGCTTTGGGATTTCCAACTCAGCAGAGAAGGGCATTTCAGCAACCTTTCTAGCTACTATGTTTAGCCCAAATACCACACTTGCTTTTTGAGTGCTACACTAAAGGCCATCTTCTAAAAACATAGATAGGGTTAAGGACAAAGCCTAAGTTTAATGAACTTGAATTTAAATGTAATTCATTCAATACAATGAATATGGCTGGCTCCCCTGGCTCTGATACTCACCTTCTCCTATTAAACATTTCAATTTTGTGGCAATTTCTTGAGAAGTTGTGAAGCTATGCCACAACTTTGTAGGAAGGGAAGGCTAGGAGGCCTCAGGACCAGTTTGTAGCTCTGCTTTCAGAGTCTCAAAGCTTCCTGAACTAGCAAATAAGCTAGCATTGTGACTGGAATTGAAATAAAGGATCACAATATGATGAGAACCTTTGGAGAGCATCACTATATTGTTCTGATGCAGTCCCTTGCCATGGGCTTGATCGCCCATGCTGTACATGTTGGTGCCTCCTTACAGAAATTGCATCACTTCCTATGTTTGCACAATAGCTACACAATCCTAGGAAAATATACACTTGAATTAAGGATATGCCAGCAGTGCTTGACTCAAGGTGCTTCGGAATGGGTCTAGGAATGCTATTAACACCTCTTTGACTCAAGCACAGTTCTCCCACTGTTCACACCTAGGAAATCTCTCAGATGTTTGAAAGAGATACAAACAAGTATGGCATACACGTCCCTGACTGCTCTGAAACACCTTTTCAGCTTTGAATTTGTAGCATCACACATCCCTATGTTGAATCTACAGCATGCCAATTATCACTGACAGACATATTACTATACCTCACTCCTACCTCATGGAGAAATCAGACAAGGCATGCAACTACAGGAAGTTCTTGCTTAACAATCACATTTAGGGTTGGCAACATGGTTATTAAGCGTGACATTACATGATTGCCATGGACTTATGACTCACTTCTACTGCAGTTGTTAAATGAGTCGCCTGCAATCATTAAGCAAGACATTAGACTTGAGATTTTACTGCCAGCCTCTCCACTGACTCTGCTTGTTGGAAACCAGCTTTGATGTACACAAATGGTGATCACATGACTGTGTAATGCTGCAATGGTTGTAAATGCCTGCCAGCTGCAAAGTGCTTGAATCTCAAACATTTCTGTAATCATCCTCTCACTTCCTGCCTATCCACATACTTCCTTCTTGAATTGTTACTGTCCCCATTGATCTATCAGATACTCAACATGTTAGCTTTGTCTTTCCCATCCAAATTGTTTGGTGTTTGTAACAATTTGACTAATCCTTAAATACAAAACTGGAATCTCTCCTTGTGCTGACAATTCTGGGTTTACCAAAGGCATCAAACAGAAGGGAAGCAGCTAATCAAGAATAGCACCAGAGGGGGGATACGGTACCCTACACGTTCACTTATGTTAGTTATTAAATTGATCACAGCTGCAGAAATTATGCATTGCCTCATGGGCTTTAGTGGAAAACATCTGCAAGCATGTTTCATTTCAGTAGGCATTACATTCTAGACAAAAACTGACTATGAAAGAAAATAGAACACTAATCTAAAATTTGGCACAAATTCAATACCAATGTCCAGGACAGTTCATTGGTTTCAGGGCAAAGATCTCTTTTTCCACCTCAAACGAAAACATGTTGTCACTATAATGCTGCCAATGCCCAGAGGTGACCCAAAGCTTGCTATTGTAGACGTTTGGAGATACAACTTCCTGGAAGCCTCGTTTTCGATACTCACTCTGAAAAATTAAATCTAAGAGTCAGAATCACATTTAAGCAGAGAGACAAAGAGAATCTTTCTTACTTATCGCCTATCTTGCAATTGCAACTCTGAGTGGCTTTTGATAAAATTTAGTAAAGCAATTTTCTCCTAACCACTACAGACATACATTCTTCATTACAATCAATAATCCATAGTCATTAACATATAAAATGTGTATTCTTTTAATATGACCAATGGGCCAAACTTTTAACATATAATAGAATATAAAAACAAATATACAGGTAGTCCTCACTTAACAACTGCCTCATTTAGCGACTGGTTATGATAGTGTAAAGAAGCTTTATGACCAATCTTTTTATTATGTCCATTGCAGCATCCCATGGTCACACGAGTGCCATATGTATGCTTCCCAACCAGCTTGCAACAAGCAGTTAATGGAGAATGCAGAAGTAAAATTGTAAGTCACAGTCATGTGATGTTTTGTTTAATGACCAAATGGGAAGTCACATTATGGTCACATGATTTTCTGCTTAGTGGCATGGCACTTAGTGATAGAATTGCTGGTCCCAGTTGTGGTTGCAAGTAAGGACTACATGTAGTATGATAATCAGGGATGCATTATTTGATAATACCTCTTCACTACTGCCATAGAAATTTGGCCACAATATTAATGCTCCAGCCTCACTTTTTTCTAGACTTTTTCTGCCACTGAAGTCCTCGGTTTCTTTCCCTCTTATCCCAAACCACTTCTACCACATCCATGCTTTGGATCAGACATAGACTTCCTGAAAATAGTTATTCCATTCATGGAATAATTTATGCATGGAA
>JANHZU010006449.1:36751-48751 GCA_032468055.1 Acrochordus granulatus | reverse complement strand
AGCATAGTCAGTGTGATGGGCGTGGGCTTGGGAAGACTCCGGGAGGCAGTGCAAGACAGGGGGGCCTGGCGTAATGTTGTCCATGGGGTCGCGAAAAGTCGGACATGACTGCGCGACTGAACAACAACAACGTTAACTATCTGGTACTTCTTTTGGTGTAAATATGTTCATAATTTTAATAGCTTCTGTTCTAAATGGCATAATGTTTATGTTATGAATTTGTATTTTTAGAGATATTGTTGTTTCAGGATGAAGTTCCTGCCTTATAACCCAACTTTATTTGCTATTGCTTTAAGAAGCATGTTTCATTTGCTGCAAGAGATCCACTGATGTTTTCTGAGAGTGCATTTGAGCATTGTTTGAACTGTATAATTTCAAAATACAAGCTGAATGGAAAAAATGAAAAATATTGGTGAGGAATTTAAAATGGCATGGCAGAGTAACATGACACACTGCTGAAAAAGCTGGAAACAGAAGTCTATTCTCTGGCTCTTAACCAAAACCAAAATCACTCATAAACCTGGCAACAAACATATCTGAATCTATTTGGAAACCAAATATTGCTTCAAAATTATGGCCTTATTAGTTCCCATCTCTTATGGCCTGTAGAACATCCCAGCCATAAAATTTGAAGATAGCTAATGTTTATATGCTGTTCTTCTTTCTTGACTTCCTTTCATCCAGCTACTAAATCATAAGGACAAATGAAAATTAATTCATCACTGTCCTAGTACTAATTTTCCACATGAGTAACTGCTTCAGTTGTCACAGAATCTTTACTGATCACCAATGGTTGGGGAGGGATCTGAGTGACATCCTATTAGGGTTTGACCACCCTATTGAAATGTTTGTCTGATATCCATTAGGAATCAGTGGAAATAAAAAATCAAAATAAAATAAAAAGTTGATGTTCATGTTTATGTTAATCTTATCCATTAAATTTTGTATAAATTTAATTCAGGCTTCCAGAAACTTCTCCTCCATTTCCTGCTGCAAGGAATCTATTTTATTATCTGTTTTCTACCATTGTTTTTTTCCAATCAAAATAAATCTTTGAAAATTGAGGCTTTCTAATTCTAATTAGAATTATTAGGGGGTGCAGTAGTATGAACAGTTAAGACTCTGGGCTTGTCAGCTGGAAGATCGGCAGCCCGAGTTCGAGACTCAAGCATTACCATGCAATAGGATGAGCTCCCATTCCTGCCCCAGCTCCTGCCAACCTAGCTGTTTGAAAGCATGTAAAAATGCAAGTAGATAAACAGGTATCACCTTTGGTAGGTAGGTAACAGCACCTGTGCACCCCACATGACCACAGAAGCATTTTCGGATGAACACTGGCTCTTTGGCGAGGAAATGGAGATGAGCTCGCCCCCTAGAGTCAGCCACAACTGGCAGGGTCTTTTACCTTTTTAATTCTAATTAACCTGAATCCACATTAATATGATTTATTACATTAATAAATATTACTGTTATTAATATAAATTAAGAGCTATTTTTCTTTACCATCCAACTCCAAGTTAGTATTTAGTATCCTTGAACATTTCCTAAGTTTAATAGCAGGCTGGAGAAAGGAGAACAAGCTGGATAAGTTTCACACAAATCATATAGAAGTGCTGTTGTTAAGAAGGAAACCTGAGTCAGATTAACCAGGAATTATGGTGCAGTGGGTTTTACACAGGATTGCACATCCCTTGAAAGTTTTGCAGTTAAAAGTGTTCAATACTCACTAATTTGCAGGTAGAGGCTGGAACAAGGAAGGCACAATTATGCCTGTTCTACTAACTGTGTCCCTTCCTGAGCTGGTCAGATATGCCAATAGTTATCCATGCTTTAGCTGCATCCCATCTAGACTGCAACAATTTATAATACATGGGCCTCCCTTTGTAGTACAGTGGAACCTCCAATTATAAGACTGATCCGTTTCAGAAGAACATTCTTAGTCCGAAATGCTCTTAAACTGAAATGAGGTTTCCCATAGGAAGCAATGGAAAGTCAGACGATCCATTCCACGCCCCCAAAAATATTCACAAAAAATAATGTTCAATGGAATTTTATGTAGAAATGATTGTCCCTAACATCTGAAACAAGTATCAATGATTAACAGACAATATAAAGCAGAAATAGAGCAAACTAACCAGCACTTATGGATCTGCTTCGAGGCAGATTCTGGTCTCGGTTGCTGCTAGGCCGGCTGCTGATGCCCCCTGCAGGCTCAGAGGATCCACTGCCGCTGCCACTGGAGGGAAAACGGCCTTTTCCCTCAGTAACATCTTTCCGGGGGTCTTTCCTGGGTGGTTTGGAAATATTTCTCGTCTTAACCTGCCTCCATGGCATGAGAGGGGAGAAGAGATGGGCAGCAGGGGGACAGGCTGGATAGTTCCAGGAGACTAGGGGATATGTTTGTTTTTGTGTGCATGTGTGCGTGCGCTTTGAGGACAGTCCTGGCTAGTGTGAAGGAGACGAGGGGAAGGAGAGAAGGGGGAGGGGACTGCCTGGAAGGAGAATCCGGAGTCTCAGGAGTTCCTTCTCTTGAATGCCTTTCACTTAATTTACGCTGTTTATGCAGTGAGAGAGAACTGTTGGCTCTGTTGTGAGATTTCCCATGCGAGCTCATTGCGCAGTTCTTGTCTTGCAAGTTGCCGCTTGTCGACCAAATTAAATTTTATTAAAGAGCTTTGCTCGTCTTGCGAAAACCTCATGCACCAAGGTGCTAACAATCTGAGGTTCCACTGTGCTTGCATTTTTACATGCTTTTAAACTGCTAGGTTGGCAGGAGCTGGAGCAAGCAACAGGAGCTCACCCCATTACATGGTGACACTTGGGTCTTGAACTTGAGCTGTTGACCTTCTGGCTGATCAAACCCAACACCTTCCCCCTCTTTGGATGGAGCCTTGCTCCAAGGATAATATGCCTTTAGGAACACAATGACTGATCACCAGCTTAAGTCATTAATACATTATTGGTATTATTTAAAAGTTTCCATATTATCTGCTAGATGTCTTTAGCTTAGTTCTTATTTAACTTTTTTTGGCAAAAAGTCAACCAGCCTGCAAACATATGGATAAAATGCTTGTATATTTCTTTGAATGGTTGACAAAATCTCAGGAAAATGTATAAGGTAATTCAATAGTTTGTTTTAATGATAACAGAACGTATTCCTAATATATAGCAGAATGTTTAGCCTACTTATTAAAGATCTTTTAAATATGCATCTGTCAACAGTTTAGAACTGACTCTTTCATGGCAAAATAGTATTTGAAATAACATAATAAGTAATTTTGGAAACAGCCTCTTTTATTTGTGCTCCCTGACAGCAGTGTGCATAGCAACGCTCACTGCACAAGTAAGACTGCAACACCACTAGCAGCTGTTCCTTTCTTAAGGAAATGGAGCAGCCAACTAAATCATTAGTGTGTAGCTGTCTTGAACTGTTCATCCTCTCCAAAGAAGTGACATGCATATGTATGACACACATTCAGTCCAGCTGAAATGTGAGACACTTTTCAAGCCCTATTTATAAATCACAGATCTATAAACATTTATTTTTGTTGGAAGCATTTCTGTGCAGGTAAATTCCTGGGGTTGAGAGTAGAATGAATGAAAGTGGATGCTTTTTTTCTTCTATGAAAAAAATTGTGAATTAGAAATAATAATTATAGACTTCATTCAAATTGTTTTAAGAATGCATGTATACCCTCCAACTTAAAAGAAAGCCATCAAGGAGTCAAAATGCAGTGGGACCGGTAATGTGCCTGACAGAGCCTGCTATGCCGCCAATAATGCTGAGTGCAGCAGAGGACAAGGGAATAATAATTGGCGCCAGAGACAACAATAAATGAAGTTAACAATATATTGAATAACCCAGGTTGAGGGCAGGACATGTTCTCTGTTGACTCCAAGTGCAGAATAGCATATAATAGATTTGTTATCATAATAAGGTAGATCTTGAATGGACGTTAGAGAAAAATCCTCATAATAGTTAAGAGGAGTTTTATTCAGAGATTGTGTTCAAGTTAGGACTTAAATTTGAATTATTGCATTCAGTAGCTTAAATTCCCCTTCCTATTTAAGAACAGCAGAACAGAAAAAAGAATTGAACTGATCTCTCTTCAAACTGAGTGAAGGCTTTCAAATGACAAGTCGCATGGATTATGAGCACATGAAAATGGTTAGTGTTTAATCAAAAAACAAATGTGTAGATATAAGATGGGAAATACCTAGCTTGGAAATGTAATGGACTGCAAATGAATATGAGCCACCACTATAACTTGACTGGAAAAAATGTAAACAAGAGAAAGCTACCAGAATCAGCAGTTTACCTTCAACTAAAAGAAACAGTACACTCATTTGAGGACAATAATGTCCACATTTTGGACAGAGAAGATAAATGGTTTGAAAGAGGAGTGAAGGAATCCATTTATGCCAAAGTGAAAAATCCTTCCCTCAATAGAAGTGGAGGCCTCAGATAAAATTTGTCCCCCATTTTTCATGCTTCTCTTTTATCAGTTCCCAGGAAGATTGAAACCATTTCAATGGTTTCATAAAAACCATTTAAGGAGACCACACTTAACAACCCACTTGGGGATGAGTAAGGGATTTAGGAGTCCAACATTTACATCCCAATGACTCGCTACCTACTCACATCTCCTATTGTCCACCTAATTAGCCTAAGCAGGTTAAGTGAGAAATGAAACCACCCTGGAAGACATATATGGAGTCCCCTACCAACTTTTTCTCAGACTGAAGAAGTTACTTGGATAACCAGTGAAATGTTTCTAACCAAGCAAAGAAGTCCAGTTACCATGACTTGACCTCCAGACAACTCTACCTGGATGACTGAGAACCTTAATCGACTCGTAGACATTGTCCTTAACATAATGTCTCAAAATTGGGCTTCTTTGATGATGTCATTTTAAAGAACCAAAAAAAAGTTTGTTTCCTTGGGGTTTTGGTATGTCACCTAGCCCACTTGAAATGCATTTTCCTATTATTTCATCTGTTTTACAGACTAGATGTTGCATAGCAATGTTCCATTTGTTATTTAATTTGTTAGATCTATATGCCGCTGAACTCAAAACAACTCTTTGCGGCTTACAACTTGTACTGTGCATTGCTCTAACATCCAGTTGGAAAAGGGAACATGGCTACATAGAATACAGTGACAAATCAATATCAGATAGACTTAAAATCTGATTCCTTCACTTCAAAATGGTAACTGCAATGCTAAAAGACTCAACTGGTCTTCTGGCATTGAAAAACATATATAGTGACTAAGGCACCATGTATAGTGACTAAGCTGGTATTGTGACTAAGGCACCAGGCTAGAAACCAGGAGACTATGAGTTCTAGTCCTGCCTTAAAGCTATCTAGGTGATCTTGGGCCAGTCACTCTCAGTCCTAGGAAACAGGCAAGAGCAAACCACTTGTGAAAATCCTTGCCAAGAAAAACGTAGTGACTTCACAAGCAGTTAACAGCAGTCAGTACTGACTTGAAGGCATAACAAAAATAATACTTAACAACATCATTGCATTTCAAGTCATTTAAAGAATGCAAAAGGATGAGATGGGGAGAAGCAGGCAGTTCATTCTTTTAACTAAATTATACAGTACTTTGCTTAGTAACTGCTGACTGAATAAACCACAGCTGCTGAATTTACACATACAAGCTTAGAGAGGAGGATATTGATAGACCAAAATATGAAAAATAAACTATGCCCAAACCACATTCAGAGCAATCCAAAGTTTACATGTTTTGGCTGGATTTTATTGTCAAACAAATGTCATTTATAATTGCAACTTATAGCATATTTTCATTCTCCATCTTGTAGCCTCTTACATACACACTTGGAACAGTCAACAATTGAGAGCCAATATGCAAACATTCTTGTCCTTAAGGTAAGGAATTCTACCAAAGGTAATCAAAAATCAAAGCATTTTTTATTATTAAATTTACTATTTTACTACTAAGTTTCTTAGTGCTGTATTATTTATTAGAAACCTACATTTTTATTATAATTTTATAACAATTTTATTTTATTATTTGTACTATTTAATCACAATTTTTATTAGAAAACATTTCTCCAGAATGATACCTCACAAACTTTGTTTTATATTTTGCCAATAATTTCATAAAGATTTTTCCTTTCCTATAAGTTAATGCCTGCACTAATTAATGTCTACATAAAAATATTATGAACATTTTTCATACAAAAGTAATCTACTAGAAAAAAAATTAATATGTCAAGGAAATGGTAATAATATTTGAATAAACTTAGGATTTTCTAAAAAAAATATTGTTACTATCTTAATTTTTCAGCCAGAGGAATATCCCATGCTTTTAAATACCACTGTAACACATTGAACAATATATATTGGCTTTCCAGTGATTTTAGCCAGCAAAATAAATTGAAATGATTTTCAATCATGGAAATCATTGCATCATGGATGCAATCATGGATACATAGGTGTACATCATGGACTGTGTTCTTATGGATACATAGGTGTTGATGTGCATTACCATTATTTTTTTTTCAGATTACCTTATCTAAAAAAATTACTACATAATGTCAAGGAGACTGTATAGTGACCAAGGACAATAAAACATTGAAAAACAGGAAAGAGGAGCTTAAGAAATGAAGATTGAAGTGGCATTAGTGCAAGCATGTCTCTATGATTAATATCAGTTCAAACAATGAGAACTTCTCAGTGCATCTTAACTTTAGCAAAATATTTAACTAAAGAATATACATGCATTTTTTTTTCTCTAGATAGCATATTTTCTACTATTAGACACCATCTCAAAAAAACTGTTCTAAAATTTATATCTCTACTAAAAAAACAGCAAAGTAGACCTTCAATTCAGCTTGCAGGTTGGAAACTTCAAGTTCAACTTCACCAATGTTGTCTTGGGCTTTTGGGTACTGAAAATGTTTAAACAATGCCTTCACTGTGTTTGCTTTGCCACACTACCAATGCCATCATGAGTAGGGTGAGAAAAATAGGTATAACAATGAATGGACACAAAATGATGTTAGGGGGATCTCCTACAGCTCTTCCTGAAACAGGGCAATTTTTGAAATAGTGCCTATGAATTGTTATGAAGAACTGATCCACCAGATGGTTTGGCCAAAAACAATCCAGTTTCCCAGCTATCAGGATGGTGCAATTGGTAAGCTCCTTGTAGCAGCTGCAAAAGAGACAAGGAGACTAATTAAGAAATGTCACTCTGTCATTAAAGGCCATTAGATATATTACACAGAGGAAAAGCCTTATTTCCAGCAGGTATTGTTTCAGTAGTGATTGTTTCATAGGTATTTCTCTAAATAACAATTTATCCCAACGTGGCTTACAAGCAATACAAACAACTATAAATACAAAGAATTAAAAACCAAAGGCATTTCTAGAATCTTTCCCATCAGAAAATTGGCGGCACCGACCTGGGGGGAGGAGAAGTGGAAGTCCAAGGGAGCAAGCTTCTAATCCTTGCCTGCCTACCCTCTCTTTGGGGATTATTCCTATGGGGGGAGGGGAATTTAAGATCATTTAAAATACTGTACTGGATAATTCAATGAAATCCTAAATTCCAACTAAATAATAGTACTTTGCCTTTAGTATCTCTCAACAATCCAGTTACAACATATAATTGCAAAGGTACATAACGAACAAGATGACCAGGTTAAATGTTTTACAAAGTGTTCTAGGACTAAGAATCAGGATTCTAAATGTATGTTTTAAAGACAAAAATTAAGGCCAGAAGTATTTTTGGGAGGATATGGAACTGGATGAAATCATGATCACAGCAGTAATATGTTTTCTCTCTCTCTCTGCCTGTCAAGTGCAAAGAACCAGGCCCAGACAGTGAAGTTCAAGCTGTAAGATTTATTGGTCCTGCATAATCATAAGAATTTGTCCAACTAACCCTTGAACATCTGTACTTCTAAGATAAAGTACAACAGCTCTCAGGAGGGATGGGTTTCTTTCACTTGAGGATGCAGAGAGGCTCCTGGCCGATCCCCTGCTGCACAGCTCCTTCATTTGGGGCACCCTACCCTTTTTCCATATCACCCCCCTCTTCATCATACACCTCTTCCTCCATGGAATCTTCACTTCCATGTCTTCCCCCATCTCCATGTTGTCTGAACTCTAATGACACATATTCAAGGAAGGAAAGTAGTCTGAAAGAAAGGAACATTCTTCCATTCTTGAGGCTACGCAGCTGCTTCTGGTTGCAAAACTTCTATAGGATTCATTGCTCCTTCCCTCACTCAGCCAGGCCTGAAGTAGATGGCTGCTCGAAGTCCATAGGGCCTCCCCCACTTTGCTGTGCTCAAAGAGATTAATCCCTTCAGCTACAGATTCCTCAGATAGTGCTGGCCTCATGACTGGGAGCTGGGCTGATTGTGGTTTGCTGGGAAAACACTGGTGAAATCTCTGCAACAACTGTGGTGCATGAACATATCTGGTGTTTTCCCAAGAACACTCAAATACTGGGTAGCCTTTCCAATGGATGAAATACCAGATGACCCTACCTCTTCATCTAGACTCTAGGATCTCTTCCACTATATGCTCCTATTCTCTTTCTACAATGACAGGAAGTGGTGGATGGTACAAGCACAAGCTGCAGGGGGAGTGTCCTTCCTCAATAGAGATCTGTGGAAGATTGGGTGCACTTTCATGAAAGAAGGCAACTGCAAATAGAATGCAACTGAGTTGATGACCTTGAAGGGTCCCACACATTTTGCATCTAGCTTTCTGGATGGCCTAGCACATTCCTAGAATTTAGCAGAGCCAGACCTTGTCCCCTTCTTCTATCAGAGGTCTTTCTTGGCAATGGGCATCTACAGCCTCTTTATACAACTGCTTTGCCAGCTCCAGTTGCTGTTTTAATAGGACTTAAATTTAGATACAAGATACAGACTTGTATCTGCCCCTGCAAATAATCTACTATCCCAGTACATAGCTGTCATCATTGGGGTTGTCTGGTAATACCTTGTACATTGCATTGCTGCATGAAAATTCTGAAGTGGGAGCAGAAAAGGCCAATTGTCCTGTACATAGGTGCAAAAGCATCTTAGGTACTGCTGCAACAACTGTTTTTTTTCAGACTCACTGTTTGTGGCAGAGTAGATAAACTAACCTGGAATTCAAAAGTTGGAAAAGTCTCTCCAAAATCTAAAAGTAAACTGCATACACCTGTCTGACACCAATCTTGACACCATACCTCCATGGTGAAAAACATTGTCCAAAAACAACTGAGCAGTCTCTTTGGCAGTAGGTAACCATTTGCAAGGGAAAAAGTGAGCTATTTCAGTAAATATATCCACTACTACTATTATGGATGTATAGTCTTGTAGAGTCTAAGATTATAACAGTCCAGAGATAGGGGCTGTAAGGGGTCTGCTGGCTTTTTACGGAAAGACTTGGCTCTTCTTCAGGTATGGCAAGATACTACATAACATTTGATTGCTGCTGACATTTTGTGCCACTAGAATGTGTGTGTGTGCATGTATGAGTGACAGGGAAGATGGAGGGTCAGTCTTCATATGCTTTGAGAAGAGTCCCAGCTAGCGTGAGGGAGATGAGAGGGAGGGGGAGGGGCCTTCCTGGAGGGGGACTCTGGAGTCCGAGTTTCGTGAGTTCTTTATTTTAATGCCTTTCACTTAATTTATACTGTTTACACAGCCAAGAGAGAACTGTTGGTTCCGTTGAGATTTCCTGCGTGAGCTCATTGCATGGTGCCCATCTTGCGAGTCACCGCTTCTCAACCTAATTAAATTTTGTAAAAAATTTTTGCTCGTCTTGCGAAAACCTCATGCACCGAGTTGCTCACAATCAGAGGTTCCACTGTATATCTTGTGACAATACTTTTAACAGCATCAAAGATGCCTATCCCAGGTCCTTGGGAAGAATTTGATAAGTGGACAAAAATGCCAAATCCAGTCTACACATCTGGCTGACTGTGCAATGAACCATAACAAAGGGCAATATATTCTAAAGGAATAGGAAGTAGAAATACTTAGATAAATTTTTACTTCATGTGCTTAAATCTAATATTTTGCCTCTAGTATTTCATGTCTTTATACAAGTTAATATGTAGCTGTGTTTTTACAACCTGGAACTTTACAGCAGTCTTTATGATGGAACAGACTAGCATGATCTGGTGGGTTGGCAGAATATATGTTTTTCTGTTAGAGTTTTTTAAGGTGCTGTTTTTGATTCCAACATCTGTATTTTTATCTCTTTTGCTGACAGTTTTTGCCAAAGTGAGATTTTTATGTTTTTTTTTTTTGATGTGTGTGTATAAAATAAAGTTTTCTTCCCACAAGGAAGGGGAAGAAGTGGCTGATTTAATTAGTCACATATCACAACGCTATAGGGCCAGAGGCTGGCATTATAGGCATTTTCCCTTTTCACTGGCTAAAAAATCAGCTAGGTTGTAACAGCTCTATCTCATACACATTAGCCTGACAGTGAGGATACCATGGAAAGCTCCCATTGGAAGATGGGTGATCGCAGCAGGAACTATCAAGCCACTAAACCAAGGCAGGATGTGGAGCCAGAGATCTTCTAGGACACAGGTCTTCTGGGAAATGTTTTAGACCTCCAGCCATCCACTCCACGGACTCAGTCTTACTGCCACACATGTGCACAGGACTCACAAATGCAATATAAAATATTTTTCATTGGACATTTTGATGCATTTATATTTCTATTGAGCTCACAGAAATTGTTGATATTTACCATGTTCATTCTCTTGATGCAATCTAAGAATGAAAAAATGTACCCTAAACAAGTGCAATGTGACTTGGTTGTACCTCAACAATAGAGGCAGTGTGATTTTTATCCTAGTGAAGCAACTATATGATTCTCCTTAACCAGTGATAATGTATTGCCTCAAAATCTCAGGCAGCAGTTCCACTAGGCAGAAGATTTAACTGCAAGCCTGGCTATTCACTTTGCCTGATGAGATCTTGAAGCAAAGCAATTCTTTGCCATTAAATGTGGGAGGGAGGGAGGCTGATTTATAAAACAGCTTCATATTTAAGGATTCTTGCTTAGTAAATTGGCAGTAAGTTGGCAGCTCTGTATCAAAACAGAGCCATTGCCCTTTATCATGTAAACAAACTCACATTAAAAGAAAAACAAGGGAAATGCATTTTCTCCTCCATCAGCTACATATGAAATTGTTGAAGAAAAGCCAGGGAGTTGATTTACATAGTAACTAAATGAAATCAAATGTAATCAGGAGGAAGACATGACAATAATAGGAATGTTCAACTGAAACAGTAAAAACTGTATTCAAGAAAAAACACTCAGCATCAATATTTAGTAGGAAGTTGAGATAGGCTATTATGATAAGCATTGACAAATAAAGTGGGTGATGGATGTACCTGTGTATGTTGTAAACAGTATGCATATTTTGATGGCTAGGTTTGTGTTGGTTCTTGGGCAGGGGCATATGGTCTATGTATATAGAGATATTGGGTTGGGACAGCACATATACAACTTCTTTTGCACAAACATACTTTGGTGAATCAGTAAATATGCCCTGAAGTTATGAGTCAAACAGAGGTTTCATAGCAAAACAATTTTCTCTCAATGTAATAATATAGAGAGTTCTTTATATTTATTTATAATATAGATAAATTAATTGGAATTGGATTGTCAAAAATTATTAACATTTACAATTTTTAAAGATGTATAAATTGATTTATTAAAGATATTTGGGATTGTAACACCAAGTGTGTGTGCGCGATCAGTTTGCTCATCTTCAGAGCAGACCAAGTCAGGAAACAGGCACTTTGTGAAATACCGGAACTCTACCTTACTGATATACAGTGGAGCCTCACAAGACAAGACTAATCCGTAAAGAACGCTCTTAGTGCAAAATGCTCTTAAAGCGAAACAAGGTTTCCCATCGAAAACAATAGAAAATTGGACGATCCATTCCACGCCCCCAAAAATATTCACCAAAAATCATTTTCAATGGAATTTGATGTA
>JANHZU010006449.1:0-10634 GCA_032468055.1 Acrochordus granulatus | reverse complement strand
GGCTCAACAGTAGTGCCTGTGATAGGGATCTATGTATCCTGGTAGACCACTGTTTATGAGCCAGCAATTGCTGCAGCTGCCAAAAAAGTCAATGGAGTTCTGCACTGCATCAACAGAGATATAGTATCAAGATCATAGGAAGTGAGAGTGTTGCTCTATTCCGCACTGGTGAGGCTACATTTGGAATACTGCATCCAATTCTGGTCACAATTCAAAAAAGATGTGGAGGCCCTGGAAAGAGTGCAGAGAAGAGCAACAAAAATATTAAAGGCTCTGGAGGTACTTCTTATAAAGAACAAATACAGGAATTAGATATCATTAGTTACTGAAGAGAAGATTAAGAAGAGAGCAGTCTTCCAGCACTTGAAGAGCTGCAACAAGGAAGTGGGCATCAATTTATTTTCTACAGCACCTGAGGATAAGACAAGAAGCAATGAGTGGAAGCTCATTAGAGAGAGATCCAATCTGGAAATAAGGAGGAATTTCCTGACAGTAAGAACTGTTAAGCAAAAGAACAGCTTGCCTCCAGGAGTTGTAGGTGCTTGGTCACTAGAGGTTTTCAAGAAAAGATTGGGCAATCATTTGTCTTGAAATGATACGAGAATACCTGCCTTGGACAGGGGGTTGGACTAGAAGTCCTCCAAGGTCTTATCCAGCCCTATGATTCCATGTTTTGTTTTACTGAAGTCTTGGGAAAAGAGATGCCAGACTGTGCCTGGAATAATAATGGAGACAAAAAGCAAATTCAACAAAGAACAGCTGTATGCCATTATGGCAATAAGCTGGGAAATGGACCCATATCTCCTCTGTTATTGCACTGGTAGATGATCCAGCAGCCCTGTTTAGGGAGGAATTATCAGAGAGATCTCCCACACGGCTACTATAGCCGATTTGCACAACCCTTTGCTGGTAAAGTCACTTGGAACTGCCTTAGTCTTGATTCTACCTGGGCAGAGTCTGATTCAAGTATTGTCTTGTATTTTCATCTGGGGTTGTTTCGGGCCTATGAGCTCAAGGCAAGTTGATAAGGTACTACCTTCTGCTATAAGCAGATTGGATCTCTGTCCCGCCTGACTGCTGCACTGAATGGAGGACTGAACACATGTATCTGTGAGAACATAAGATACTTATTTATATGCCATCCATCTCATTATTGAAGCAATTCTGGAGGCTACCCAAACATATTGGGGTATGTTAATGATACCAACTATATACTGCTATCCTGGGTTGTGGAGGGAATGCTATTGATATGTTGGTGCCTGGAGGATTTCACAGTATAGGTAGCTGAAAATGCACCCAAACAACTGAGGGTTTGTACACTGGAGGCTCCTCCAGCATCCCTGTTAATTCCAGACAGAGAAGTATTACCTGTCAAGGATCAGGTTTATGATTTCAGGGTCTTCTGGGCTCCTGCTTTAGCAGCAGGTGGAGGCTATGGCCAAAGGAGTCTTTGGCCACTTCTGGCTGATGCTTCAGGAGTATCCTTACCTGCACAGAGCTAGTGACAGTAACTTGTGCTGTTCCCATCATTTGGACAGACTACTGTAATACTAGAAAACACTTTGTATAGGGATGAATTTAAAGATTATTCTGAAATTACACTTAGTCCAAAATGCAGCAACTTGTGTTTTAACTGGCTTTTGATGTTTGAGCACATATTACATATACATTGAAGGCCTTGCACTGATTGCTGGTTTAAGTCCAAGCACAATTTAAAGTGCTGGTGTTAATTTATAAATGTTATAACTTATAAATCCCTTCACGGCTTGGCACCTGGGTATCTGTGAGATTGTATTCTCCAAATGGATTTGGTCTGACCCATTAGATCATAAAAAATGGATCTACTTGTAGTCCCATAGAACACATTTTTTTAAAAAAAGCCTTTAAATCTTATCTAATTCTCTTTAAAAATGATGACTCAAAATTAAATATGAATTCAATGAAAATAAAAAGCTCACTGAATGAGTATCAGTTTGGTCTAGTGGTCAAGGCACCAGGAGATTGTGTGTTCTAATACTGCCTGAGATATGAGAATACTGGTGAGAATGTTAGCTAGCTGACTTTGGGCCAATCAACTCTCTCTAAGCCCAGGATGTCAGGATAGGACCACAAACTGATCAGTTAATTCTATAGCAACTAATGGATTAACACTTGGTTAATCAAAAAAGGGGACTCTGCACTTGTGGGAAAAATGCTAATTGAATAGAAGAAAGCTAATTGAATCAATAATCCTTAACTTTTGTGTGTGCTTTGTGCCTTTGAATCAATCTTGATTCCGAGTGATTGCCTGGATGAGTTCTTGTAGTTTTCTTGGCAAGAAGTGGTTTGCCATTGCCTCCTTCCTAGGGCTGAGAAAGAATGTCTGGCCAAGGTACCCAGCTGGCTTTGTGCCTAAGCCAGGACTAGAACTCAGTCTCTCAGTTTCTAGCCTGATGCCTTAATCACTAAACCAAACTGTATCTCTAAAATGCTTTTCTGAATCAGAAAAAAAAATCTACATCTGAAATTTTAAGTATGACTATATTCAAACAGTGATAGTTGTAAATGATGGCATAATCTTTATAGAAAGAAGCTGAACTTACTTTTCTCTTCAAGACTGTTTTCTCTCCCCTCCAAGTTCTTTTTGGAAAGGCACTGCTGAGGATCACTGTTTTCATTATTTTGAGCTGTAATCTATTAAAAAGTCTATGCTGAATTTTATTTTGTTTTGTATTTAAGTAATTTTCCTGCTCTGTGTTTCTTTGCAAAGATCAGTTTTGAACAATTCTTTGGTTTACATTTATTCTCCTGAGAATTTTCCCCAGAACTGTCTAAATAGAAACTTTAATTACTTTTGTTAATTCAATTTCAACACTTGAATATTACTTTGGAAACTGAACAATTTGAAACCAAAAATGAATTGGTATATGTTAATCAAGTTTATAATTATTTTCAAGATATTTCAGTATATATAATATATATACTTTGAGATATGGATTCAAAAAGATTTGTACTTTGGAATTTGCTTTCAAAATATTTTACTTCAATAAACTCCAAACAATGTGAAGGTAATAAAATAAATATGCAAAAAAGTAACTCACTAAGTGCAGCAAAGGTACCTCATTATCTTGTGACAATAACATTTCTGACATCGATTTTCCGGTTCCAAATAATGAACTAAAATTAAGACAATATTTTAAATAAATGCAGCATTTCTGTAGGTATGAAAATACTTTCCAACCATAGTTTTCTTACTAATCTATGTTGAATTTTGTTTTCTGATTTTTTTTTGGATTTAAGTAAATTTAGAGACTCTCCTTTCAGGCCTAAATTGTATCCATTATTTCAATAATGTAAAATACACTACTGATACATTTAGCTATTCTTACAAAATTCATTATACCTGCAATATCCATGAGGATCAGTAATTTTGCTTTTACAGAAATAGTGTTTGGTCTCATTATTCCATAGTTCCTGAATGAGTTCTAATTTCCAGGGCTAGATGAAGTATATTCATTTAATTATTTATAAATTTAATTTCCAAGACCACTTGGAATACCTGGCTTGGTAATACTATCTGTGAAAAAGATCTTGAAAAAGATAATTAAAAATAAATTAGTAGCAATATGAAGTGATCAGATAAATCCCAGTTTAGCTTAATGAAAAGTACTGTAATTTTCAAATCACAGGAGGATAATCTATTTTATACTGCTTTGGTCAGACTACTTGAAGAAATGCATCCAATTTTGGGCACAGACTTTCAATAAATGCTTGCATAAATTGGTATGGGTTCAAAAAGGCAGTAGGAACAGTCTAAGCACTGGAAAGTTAAGTTCTTTGAGGAGAGGCTGAGAAAAAACTATTTAATCTTGAAACAGGATTGAAGGGGTTTCTGAGAGTACCCTTCAAGCTCCAGAAAGGACATTATATTCTCCGTTCTGTGTCATGTGATATAATTGCCTTAGCTTCCTGGAAAGCACAACTGAATGGAATGTTAGGAAAAAATGAGAGATGACTGAAGTAATATGGCTTCAGGCCATATCCATTTTTATTTTCTCACATTACTTCTAGAACCCAGACATGTATTTAAAGGAATAACATCAACAACAGGAAGCGGCAGGCTGAGGATATAAAACTTGTACAGACGTGGAGAAGGAAACAAGAATGGGGAAAAAGCTGTATAGCTGATGTGGGAAAAAACAAAGAAGTAAAAAGAGGAAGAAAGGTAAATATATACAGAAGAAAAAGAATGGAACCATTTTATTTACTCTCTCGTAATTGGACATTTTTATATTAAGTGTACTCATAACCCAAGAAAGTTATAAAACTAATGCTGTAATCTATACTGTGCCTCCTTTCTAAAATAATACAATGAGACTTTGAGTAAGTATGTAAGGAACTGCGTTCTTGTAACCAAATGTTGTGCCTTCTATGTAGAAGCTCTTTTAAGTGTCATTTCTTACAAACCTGCTTATATTTTCCTTTTCTTTCATAAAAAGTCTGCATGTCTGCCAGCAGTGCTGATAAAACATCTGATAACGAAGTTTTAAAAGTTGTATTTCGGCTTTGATGGCTCTCTGTAGCATTTCTTTACAACAGTTTGGCAAATAATTTATTTCTTTTGATAGCTGCATCATCCTTTCAGAAGAAATTTTTAGTCAATATTAATACCAAGAAATAAGAACTAAAATTATTTTTAAACATTAAGAAAAAAAATTTCTGTTAACTATTTCTTCAGTTTGATGTAGTAATTTAAGGTATCAGGCCAGAACCCAAGAGACTGCGAGTTCTAGACCCATTTTAAGTACAAAGCCAACTGTATGACTTTGGGCCAGTCACTTTCAGTTCTAGAAAGCAGGCAAAGGAAAACCGCTTCCAAAAAACCTTGCGAAGAAAACTGCAAGATTAGTCTAAGAAGTCACCAAGAATCAACACTGACTTCAAGGGACAAAGAAAAAAAATCCCTTGATGAGTTATACTAAAATTTTAACCACTAATAAGAATAGTGTGAAGAACTTTTAATTATTTTTGTGTTCTTAATTTAATTACAAATATAACTACTTGCTTATTCAGATCTAACTGTAACCTTGTTAATTTTGAAGGGGTTAGGTTCAGAGATCTTCTGTGAATGGAAAAACTAATGTCCAAGGTTGCAAGCCATTACTCACCTACCAAAAGGACTCCCTCTGGTCTCTGGCTGAAAAAGGTCCATCTCAAAATCCAAGCAGGATTTCACACAAAGCATTTGCAGCCAGCCCCCAGAAACAAGAGAGTATCCTCTTGTCTCTGGGGGTTGGCTACAAATGTCCCCTGCTACAATCTCTGGGCCAAAATCTGCTTGGCTATGTGGGCAGAATTCCTTTGGCAGGCAGCTTTTTTATTTCATCTGCTTAACATCCTATGAGATCACTTAGCAATCGCAACCAGGAGTGCTAGGGTTACAGCTATTGAGCAAAGCAGTCACATGATGTCTTGTTTAATAACTGCTTTGCTCAATGACCAAAAGTTCTGGTCTCAATTGTGGTAGTAAGTTGAGGACTACCTATAACATTTTAAACAAAAACATTTTTTAAAATCCTACCTGTATGGAATTTCATTCAAATCTTTGCTAGTGATATTACTCCATTCCGAAGGATCCTGGAAAGATCAATTTATAAAAAAGTTATGCATCTGCAAATGACTCATAACAGTGTATTTTCTCACCATTTGTTAATTTTCAATCAATCCTATGATACTAATAGGATTAATAATGAGGTACTAATACAATCCTATAATTGTTGCCATGATATTCTACACTGGACTTGTTCAGAAAGCCCTGAAGAGCTTAAATTTCCAAAATGAAATTAGAACATGTATTTAATACCATCTGTCAGAATTAAAATTACTAGATAAACGGATCTCCCAATCACACTTTGATTGGGAGGCATACAATGAGAAGAAAGGAAAGACTATTGATGTGAATTTTAATCTATAATTAGTTTATACTGTTAAATTAGATATAATTAGTATCTATAAAATGAATATTTTATTTATATCCTGCCTTTATTTTTATAAACAACTCAAGGTGGCGAACATACTATATTTAACATACTTTCTTCCTCCTATTCTCCCCATAATAGAAATCCTGTGAGATATGTTGGGCTGAGAGAAAGTGACTGGCCCAGGGTCACTCAGCTGGCTTTCATCATGGTCTTCCTCTTAAAAATCAATCAAATAAACTCCTGATACTTCTCCACCACAATCAGAGAGAGGGGAGCTTTCTGCATTACAGCATCATTCTAAATCTGTTCTGACCAAGTTTCTTTGTACAATCACAGCAGCTAATGCAATCTTTTACCCAGAATTAGAAATATAAGTACAAATAATTTATTAATTAAATACAAGCTCCCAAGTATTTTACAATTACCTCAGAGTTTGATTTCCATCCATGTTTTATAGCATCACTAGTATTATAATCTTCCAACAAATCAGATACTGCTATTTGCAAGTCAATCAACTCCACACTGCCAGATATGCATGACCAATCTGTATTACAGGCAACACTTCTGTAATCAGCCATTATTTCTGGAGCCAGCCATTCCTTGGGCCTACTTTTACTCATCATTGTTATCACAGTGTTTTGTGCCTTAGATATCACTGAACTCTTGACATTAATAGCTCGACTTGTTGTAAAACTAGATCTAAAATCAGCAGTTGCATCAATAGCTTGGTTAACTACACTTCGAACATTTTTATCAGATTCATGATATGAATTTGTGATACACTTCAATTCTTCAGTAGTGTTATTTCCATGATGCTCACAGGAACTGTAAACAGAGTTCATTATGTCAGCATTAACTACAACTGATGGTTTGTAGGCAGATGCATTTGAATCATCTGGATTATGAGAAACTTGAGGAAAAGGCGATAACATTCTCTCTTGCCATACTACGTCTGGATTTCCAGTTTTATTTAGATCTTTTTTTTTTAATATTTCTTTAGTAGTAGACATAAAAGATCTCAGTGTTGTATCATTAAGAAAACTTAATTTAATCTTTTCCTCGGTCCCAGCTTTGCTAGTCAAAAATAATTTTGAACTATTCTTTTCTTTATTAAACTTAACAGGAGTTGAATCTTCAATAATACTATAAAACATGCTAAGATTCTCATTTCTTTTTTCATCTAAGGGTATTGATTGATTCTCTGTACAAATGACATCTTGAAACATCTGGGGAAATGTTGATATTTCATTGCCTTTGTAATGGTGCTTAACAACACAACTTGATGTAGAAAATGTATCTTCAAATTTGTTCAATGACTGCTTGTGGTCTGTAACACTATCTTCATTTACCACTTCCTTTTCTTGAAAAAAATTTGAATTCTCTGTTTCCTGCCCATATGAACAGATACAATCAACATAAACCTGTTCCTCAGCACTGTGATATTCTAACTGGGAGTCATCATCAAAATAATTGCATTTGTATTCACTCTCATTCTCCTTAAAATAGGAAAAATATGTGTTAATATTGATTCCATTTGTATTTTCCACTGCACTTGAAATGGAATACTTGGCTCCCATTTGAAGATCACTATAGGTATTATCAAGCTTATCTTCTTGGAAACATCCTGCCTCTTGTGATATATTCAAGGTGAGTGATGTGTCTGCATCTTTTTCAACTCTGCATTCTCTCCATTCCATGATCTCAGTCTTAGGGTAGTTATTTGAAACAATTACCCCAATGGCAACTTTATAAAATGGATTTTTGTCAAACTGCTTCAGAGGTAATGGGATTTAACTATTGCTCTTTCACCTGTTTAAAGGTAAGATACATTCATTATAAAGATGAGTGGTTTGTTACTTACTGGATTTTGGTAATTAAACTAAAATAGATGAAACAATTAGAATAGACAGAAAATCAGGAATAGAGCAGGACTAATCAGAAAATGTTCTCTCCTAAACTTCTAAGTGTAATTCCTTTTACACTCAGGACTACAATACATAGCCCCTGAATCCTTAAGCAGAATATTTAATGAGTTCTTATTTTAAAACTATATCTTCATATATCAGTTTGAAACAATTTTGTAGTAATTAAACTTTATAACATTCCATGTAACAAAATTTTTATCTGCAAAATTGTGACAACATAAATACCATATTATTTATTTTACAAAAAGAAAGCCCAGACGGAGAAGCCATGTGTGAAAAACTAAGTACACCTTTACTGCTTCCATAGGCATGAAGAGGCTAAGTAGCAGCCAGGTGATGCTAATCAAGTGCCCTTGATCAGCTGATCATCAGCAAGTGTTACTATCTCTATAAAAGCCAAAGTTTTAGGAGTTTGCTGGTCTCCAGCATTGAGGTGTGTGTTAACTCAATGCCAAAATATAATTATATTAATATAATTACAAAAAGTAATTACATCAGCAATGATCTTAGAGATGCAATTATTGCTGCCCATCAGTCTGAGAAGAGTTATGAGGCCACTTCCAAACAATTTAAAGTCCATCATTCTACAATGAAGAAGATTATTCACAGTGGAAAACATTCAAGACAGTTGCCAATCTTGCCAGAAGTGGACATCTCAGTAAATTCACCCCAGGGTCAGACAGTGCAAAGCTCAGAGAAATCCAAAAGTTACATCTCAGGCTTTATAGGCCTCAGTTAGCATGTGAAATGTTAAAGTTCATGACAATACAATTAGAAACAGACTGAACAAGTATGGTTTGTTTGGAAGGGCTGCCAGGAGAAAGCCTCTTTTCTCTAAAAAGAACATGGCAGCATGGCTTAGGTTTGCAAAATTGTATCTGAACAAATCACAAAACTTCTGAAACAAAGTGGAGATGTTTGGCCATAACGCACACAGTGCCATGTTTGGCGAAAACCAAACACAGCATATTGGTACAGACATCTCATACCAAGCATCAAGCACAGTGGTGGAGGGCTGATGATTTGGGCTTGTTTGGGAGCCACAGGACCTAGGCACCTTGCAGTCATTAAGTCAACCATGAACTCCTCTGGATACCAAAGTATTCTAGAGTCAAATGTGAGGCTATCTATCTGACAGCTAGAGCTTGGCTGACACTGGGTCATGCAACAGGACAATGATTCCAAGCACACCAGCAATCTACCACAGAACGGCTGAAAAAGAAAAGAAAAGGTGAAACAATGGCCCAGTCAAAGTCCAGACCTCAAACCAATTGAAATGCTGTGGCGGGACCTCAAGAGAGCTGCGCATAAACAAATGCCCAAAAATGAATGCTCAGTGAATTGAAGCAATGTTGTAAAAAAGAGTAGCCAAAATTCCTCCACAATGATGTGAGACTGATAAAGTCATACAAAAAACAATTACTTCAATTATTGCTGCTAGAGGGTGGTTCTCCAAGCTACTGAATCATAAGGTGTACTTAGTTTTTCACACATGGCTTCTTCATTTTAGTTTTCTTTTTGTAAAATAAATGATGACATGGTGTAATACATCATGTGTTGTTGTTCATCTGAGGCTGTATTGACCTACTTTTAAAAACTGCTAAGGACTAGATGATTTTTACTATTTCATGATATGTAAAACCATAGAATTCAAAGAGGGTATACTTTGTTTTTCACATGACTTTAGATCTGTTAGTTCTGCACTGGAATCATCTTACTTTAGCATGTTCCATGGCTGATTTGTATATCAGAATTTCAGTTCTGTCTTAGGAACCGAAGATCTTTTTATCGAGTTTAAATCTTTCTGCCAGTTGTGCATAGGCAAACTATTGACAAATATAACTTTCCTTTTCCAATTCTTATCTTGTTTGTAATCTATGTTCTCTTTCAGTAAAAGTTTGTAAATAAGCATAAGTTAGCCAAATTTGTGTAGCCGTAATTTCTTTTCTAAATGAAGCCTTCTAGGGAGAAAAAACTAGTGTGATTTTAAGAGACAGTCTTGCTTTATATCCATTCCTGACTCTGAGTATGGCACAATGATCTTTAAATAAAAATGCCAACCAAAACTCAAATCGTGTTCCTCCAACTCCAATAACCTCCTATTCTTTAAAGTCACTCATTCCTTCATCCATACCAAAAAGCATGCCTCAAATTTTTACAGTTTTAAATCAGGTAGTCCTACCCATCTTTTTCTTTCAGATCTTGCAACAGTTTATATTTCATTCTTGGTTTTTTTACCTTGCCATACAAAGTTAGAAATATCTTTCTATATTGTTTAAAAGGTAAATCAATTGTCAGTATTGATATGGTTTGAAATAAAAATAATATCCTAGATAAAGCATTCATCTTGATAACTGAGATTCTACTCAACAATGACATGTAATTTATCTCCTCTCACTAGGTCTTTTTTAATATCATTCTATTCTTTAATATAGCTATTCTGAAACAGTATACAATTCATGTTAGTTAAGACAATCCCTAAATATTTAACCTTCTTCTCAATTTTAAAACCACTCTTTTTTTAATCAAAGTTTCTTGTTCTTGGATGTTCATACTTTTAACCAACGTGTTCACCTTCTCTTTATTGACTTTGAAACCTGCCAGTGGCCAAAATTCTTCAACTTTCTTATCATATGTTCTGCATCATTCTGTGGATTTTGCAGTACCAAAACAAAGTCATCAGTAAAAGCTCTCTATTTGTAAGTCTCTTTCTTTATTTGCAAACCTGTAATCTGTGCTCATCTTGTCT
>JANHZU010006446.1:305417-321023 GCA_032468055.1 Acrochordus granulatus | reverse complement strand
TCTCTTCTCTTCTCTTCTCTTCTCTTCTCTTCTCTTCTCTTCTCTTCTCTTCTCTTCTCTTCTCTTCTCTTCTCTCCACACAGCAATACACACTCTAGAGGCAGCATTTAAAAATATGGTCTGAAAACTTTGGCTGGTGTTTCACAGGGTAGCTACCCTGTTTATTTGACTGGTTGATATAAATACATTAGGTCAGTTCTGTGCCATCTGCCATGGTTGCCAGGTGGTTTCCAGACCTAATTTTCTGGCATTAATCTCTAAAGTCAGGGTAGGCAAACTTTTTCCAACCAAAGACCATACTGACTCCTTCAGTTGCTCTCTTGGGGCCATACCTCACAACACAATGGACAGGACTGTGGCAAAATGAAATAAGAAAATAAAATTCTGCTTTATTTCAGATACATTCAAACATGACACAAGTTAAGTGTAAGTAATATAGCTATTCTCCATTTCCTAATGTTATATTAAATATTACAATTAGGTAACAACTTTTGACAACTTGTAGGGATTGCCTTCAAGCCTGTCCTCTGTGTAGGGAGAAGGTCATAAGCCACCCCAAACCTTCACAGCTGCATGTTTCCTGAGATAGTTTGGGCAGATAGTAGCTGTTCCTGTGTTGGGGTCAGAGAGTTAATTGGATCATTAGAAAAGTCTGTGATGCTGGGAAAGAGTGAAGGCAAAAGGAGAAGGGGATGGCAAAGGATGAGATGGTTGGATAGCATTGTCAAAATGATGGGCGTGGTCTTGGGCAGACTCTGGGAGGTCTGGTGTGCTGCAGTCCATGGAGTCATGAAAAGTTGGACACAACTGTACAACTGAACAAAGTTAGTTGGATCCCATGTGGCTGAATTTATGATAAAGTGTGTTTTTATCTTGACTGCCTTTTCCTAATGCTGTTTTATGTCTGTGAAGATATGTAATGCTGTTTTAATATGTAGCTGGATTATGTTTTTATGGCTTGGAGTTGGGTTACTTACAGGACTGTCTGTCCCTAATGGTGTCTACTCATGCTGTGAGTTCAGGCAACAGAAGCATGTTTCAGGCCCCAGAGAGAGTGTTATATGTCAGAACTCAGGAGGAGAGCTCCTACCACAGGCTGTGGAGGCAAAAATCCAGAAAAAAAAATCTTCAAGGTAACCTGATGGAAGAGGCAATATTGTTGCTGGTTGCTCCATCCTAAATCCCCTTTTTCCACCCTCTTGATGGCATGACTCAGGACAGATCTTCCATTAAGTAGTTGGGAAAAAAATTCAGAAGTTCTGGAGACTTCTCTATGTATTATGCTTTCCACCCATACCACAAAGGTTGGAAAGAAATTACATGAAAGGTTTGAAATGTTACCTATAACTCTCCCAAAGCTCAATAGAATGGGACCAAATCTTGTGTTGGGGAGAAGCCAGGAAAAGAAGGGAAGACTATCAATATTGGCCATGTCAAGTAACTACAGTACTCCATTCTAAGTTCTCTATTCATACTTCTTGGTCACATGATCTAAAGTGGAGCCTATTCAGCCTACATTGCAATTTTAGAGTACAAACATACACATAGGAAATAACACAAGGGAAAACAGAAAGAGAAACATGTGTCATGTTATTTTCTTACATGAAAGAGAATACAGATATCTCCTATGGCCACTGCTGGTAAAGGGCCTGGAGAGATTTCTGGAAGTCATGCTCTGTTGACTTACTCTTCTTTGTTTTTAGAAAAGTAACAATTTGTTTTTAGACTCTCATAATTCTAGAGCTGTTTTTATGCTTTATTTATGGCTTTTGTTCTTGTTGTGGCTGCTCTTTAACAGTCTTCCTATTGTGCTGTCTTTAATAGTAACATTTGAGTGATTGTGCCATCAAGTCTTTGTGCCATCACATAGATCAGTTTTCTCCATGACGTTCTGTCTCTTAAACTGTTGTTTATTTAATCAAAGTGAAAAAAATGAGTTGTACACTACCATAATTGTAGTTATTGGGCATTATAAGAGGCAATCAATCAGTCAGCAAAACTAAAGGCTGTCGAGGATAATAGCTTGTGAATTTAAGTAAAGCTTCTCTTATCCTTTCCCTCCATAATTCAAGAATTGTGAAGTGTGTTTCTGATTATTCCTTGCCCATCTGGAATCAGGGATTGAAGTCTTTGGGTGTGATGTTCTGAACTTTTTAGAAATTAAACAAGAAATAGAGAACAATTTGAAGCAAAGACATTTGTTAATCTTTCAATCTAGTGCTTCATACATTAGTCTGAAGTCTGTTCAAGCAGGCCAGCAAGGAAGAGGTAAATGGGTGACTAAAGCTGTACACATGAACACAAACATAAATTCCAAGTAAATATAAATTCCAAGGAAACATTTCAATAAAGAGTTGGATTCCCTAAAGAGAGAGAGAAATCTCATGTCACAATACGCTTTGTGTCACATGAAGCACACACTAGCTGTCAATCAAAGGAAGTCCCTTTTGTCAGAAAGAATCAGGGGTTTTGTTTCTAACACAGTAATGAAGTGGCTTGAATATTAAACATCTGCTATGTGGGCTCGCCCCCCCCCAGCTATCAAGATCACCCAAACTCACATCTTCCAGGGTCTGGTTAAAAAAAGAATTCACCTCATTTCTGAATTTATTCAGAAAGCTAAAATCTGGGGGGAAACATAAAAGTGAAGATCCTTATGAAGGAGGTGAAACAAGCTTAACTTTCATGTGATGCCAAGCTCAGTTCCAAATAGTTCCTGACTGAGACAAAGAGCAAGATGGCACAAGACCACTACATTTTCTCTTATTTCATAACCCTGGGATGGAGTCCCACCAAAACTAAGGTTGCTTTAGGAAGGTGGCAGCTCCATTTCTGTTTTCCAAAGAGAGGCAGAAGTCACAGGTGCTTTATTATGCCCAGAATGTGCTGCATGAGAAGTGGAGAGACCCAAGTCCAGTATTGCTTTAGCCCTAGAAATTACTCAGGTGCTCTTGGGCCAGTCATTTCATCTACTTGCCAGGTTGCTGATACAGAATAAATTAGAAGAGGGAATTCTATGTGTCCTGAGTTCCTGGAAGAAAGACAGGATGGAAACATAATCTAATGAACAAACCACCTCTAAGGATAAGCAACCATTCTGGATTGGCAGCTTTGATTTCAGCAAGTCTTTTTCCAAAAGACAATCTGGCAAGATTGCTTCTAGCAGCCTTCTAGCAGCCTCACAATGTTCTCCATCATCCCAGACTTTCTTTGGATGGGCAGGTGGACATGTTCCCAAACAAGCCCTGAATTGCAACCCTGCTCCATTTTTAATTCTTGAATGTTTCAGTTTTATGTAACTAGCATCTTTAAAAAACACTGAAGTCAGACGGGACAAGGAATCCAAAGAAATTGTAAGAAACTACAATGTTGCCTGTCCTTAAACCATGGATATCCCCAGGCATGGTCAAAAGAATCAAGATGGTAGTCATGATCGTGACATTGAATCTTCATTCATTTTTATGTGCAGCACATGTCCACTAACACATTAATTGCCAGGTTCAAAATGAATGAGTAAACTGCACACCAACTATCCAGATTGCTCACATCTTAAAGCAAAGACAGATGTACTATAACATCTTCAACGGATGGTGAAAATGCTTCATTGCTTTCAGTGCAATGGTTTCTCTCAAAACTAAGCTCTGAAAAACCAGTTTTTCAACTTTCCCTGCTTAGCCAGAACCAGGGAACAGCCTGCTGTGGAAGGCGCAAACTGACTAGAACATACCAACAATTACCTCTCTTTCTGATTTCTGGAAATGCTGAATTCCTTTGAAGAAGCTTTGTGCTTATTTCTGCTCTTGTTGGTGTAAGTCATATAAACAAATAAACATTTTTTCCGTCTGGGCTATGATAAGATGACATATGAAGCAGCAACCTGATAGAGGCAAAGTGTATCTGGTTCAGGTTAGTTCCAGTTGCACTATCCACACTGTGGTTCAGGTTAGTTCCAGTTGCACTATCCACACTGCTCAAGAGGAAGGAAGGAAGGAAGGAAGGAAGGAAGGAAGGAAGGAAGGAAGGAAGGAAGGAAGGAAGGAAGGAAGGAAGGAAGGGCTTACATATTAACTTTGCATTTAATTTTTAAAAGCTATGTGCAAGGTAAGGTAAAGGTAAAGGTTTCCCCTGTCAGTCATAGCTGACTCTAGGGAGCAGTGCACATCTCTGATTCATAGCCAAGGGAGCCAATTTTTGTCTGAAGACACTTCTGTGGTCATGTGGTCAACATGACTATATGCCAAAAAGCATGGAAACGTTTCCCACTGAAGGTGGTGTCTATTTATCTACTTTCATTTTTACATGTTTTTGAACTGCTAAGTTGTCAGGAGCTGGGGCAAGCCATGGAAAATCACTCCATTATGCGGCATCGCTTGAGCCTCAAACTGCTGAGCTTCTTAACCGCTCAGCCACTGCACCCCATACATCTGTGTATACTGCAATACAATACCATACTCATACCTCAATTGTGGAATCTGCATGTCTGTCCTCATCCTTAATCTTGATTTGCTTGTTTCACAGTAAGGTGAAATTGACATTGCTGGATTTAAACATGTGTTTTGCAGAATCCATAGCTCACACCTTAAAACATGGGGGCAATGAGCAAATAGCAGAAAAGCACCTCTCACAAAAGTGTCTTATATTTTCTACAAAGGCCATTCCCCAGACTGATGTGATGGTTATATTTATCTCTAACAACAAATCCTTTCATGAACCCTAATTCCTAAATCTTTATGAAAGTATTTGCCTTCGTGTTTGTTTATGTAGCTATAACTCCTCACCACTGCAGTGTGAGAAAAAGTCTTAATTTGTACTTGCCAAAGGAAAATTGCCTTTCCTGGAACACAGTCAAAAAATACTCAGCAGAAAAGGTGTGTCATTCCGGAAGTGTCTCTCAAAATCTTTGCAGGTCTGCTTGGGTCTCACTTTTGCTCAAGCTCTCATTCTACTTGATCTCCGGTGTTCTCAAAAAGATTCAGTGGGATACAGACAGCAAACCTGAACTGGTTGATGAAACCCAATAATGTAACACTAATTATATAGAAAGGCAATTGCAGCAACACTCTGCAAGAAGACGGTGGAAAGAAGATTAAACTTGATACAACACTGAGCTTTAATTCCCTCTCCAGTTCAAGAACCAATCAAAGAGGGATTCTGCCTGACCTGGCAGCTTTCAGATTTTAAGATAGCTCTGGGCAATCTGGGCACCATATATCTTCTAAATCCATGCTTGCATTTTCAGAAATTACTCTGAGGTTCATATTGTTGTTTTTGGAGGAGCCTTTTCCTTCTTAAAAAGAAGCTGTGGAGATGACAGCGGATTTTAGGAAGAATCCTTCCATTTCTCCTTCTCTTACCATGCTCAGCAACACAGTATCACCAATATAGTCCTTCAAGTTTCTGGGCTCTATAATCTCCTAGGACTTGAAATGGATGACTAACGTTAGCATCATTATTAAGAAGGCAGAATTATTAAGAAGACATCAGAGGACGTCCTTCCGGCATCAGCTCAAGAACTTCAACCTGCCTCAAGAGCTGCTGATACAGTTCTAGAGAGGAATCACTGAGTTTGTCCTTTATACATCTATCATGGTTCAGTGCAGCAACTGTGGAGGACCTGTATATTGAGAGGGTCAAGAGAAGGGCTGAGAATATATCCGCAGACCCTTTCCTTGGGAGGAAAGCTATAGAGTATTGCTATAGGGTATTGCATACCAAACACAGGGGCAGTTTTTCCCCCCATGCCATTATTCAGCTGAAATACCTGACTCATGCTAAATGTCATGACACAAAATACAAAGAATTCTAAACTAACCCAGAAATACTATCTATCGTGTACATATACTTATCAATAGATTGTAGTTCTAATTCTATATTATTTTTCTACTGGTTGTATACGTTGGACGCACACTTTACTGTTGAATACATAATTTATTTGTTTATGATATTATATTATTTAGTTATCTTGTGAGTATACTGAGAGTTGCTGTACCGGAATCAAATTCCTTGCATGTCTAACTGTGCTTGGCCAATAAAGAATCTGAACTTGAAGACCTTAAATGATCCTCTCTTACATTTAATTCCTTCATTTTGACCAAATGTTCTAACCACTCATGGCAATAACTAAAACGGCCAACATTTTCAATACAGCCTCTTACAATGTAAGTCATTACTATACCCCCTTGGCCCCAGGAGGCATCATCCCTAAAAAAATAATATAGAGTGCTCAACTGGAGGGAAATTAGCATTACTGACATCCAGTTCCTTTGAATTCCCTATAGAATAACTCAAGAGACTTTTGGAGATGACCTGCAAAGATGTTTGATTCACAAATAGAAATATCTTCCCAGATGTTTCTGAAATGGCATTACAATAAAAAAGTAGGGAACCATGCAGAGCAACTATCTACATGCTGAGTTCATTGATTTGGTAATTTGCAAAAAAAAAAAGAGTAGTAGTTTTGACCAAGGGTACTTTAACAACTCCAGAACATTGCCTCTCTGCTACATTTCTTTGATTAATAGATTTGTTGGACTTTAACAAGAATTTCCCTTTTGGATTTAGTAAAGTTTGCAATTCATTTTGAAAACAGCTCACAGACATTGCTGGTGCTTTGCTCATATTGACTAGAACACGACTTTATTGAAGCAACTATGGTTTCTGAACTTGCAACAAGGACTCCTCCTTGGCAAGTTTTATTTCTCATCATATCAGAAAGTGGAAACAACCTTACCTAGATACTCCAGAATGAAGATGTCTTAGCAGGACCAAACAAACTCACTCAAGGAATGGTGCCATCCTCCATTTCAAAGCATATTCTATTTTGACCATTACATTATTTATTTTGATGGAGAACTAATGTACTTTCAAAGGAAATAAAGAAATAGAGCATGGATGAAGGGGCAGGGAACCTTTAAGTTTCTAGGGACTGCCAATGTCTATCACCCACCCTGACTTTCTGTGTTGAGGGTAAGATTCAAAACATAGAATGCTCAATAACAGGCCAGACTTTCCAAAAGGTGAAACGGAAGAATGTGCATACTTCCATGTCCCTGTGTTGCTTGAATGTGAATATATTAAAAAGTAAGCATATGTGAATAAGGGCTGAGGAGGCACTGTGCTAAGAAAGGGTACCCAAGTGACAAAAGGGCTACTATTCCAACCTGAGGCCTCTTCTACTTTCTACTGGACATAGAAGTTTTGAAGATGAGATTGCACAATTCTCTATTCGTCAGAAAGACACCTGACAAGGGCTAGCTTTTCATTAGAAATCTATTTATAGCATTGTATGAACAGGTGATACTTTGCAGAACTTAATGACAGTTTGCTGCCACTACCATCAGACACAAGGAGCCCAAAGAGATCTACCAACCACCAGACATCAAACTCCATAACCAATTTCTGGAAATGCAATCTACTTTGCAAATCAACTTATACCAGGAGTATCACCTTTGCATTTACACAGATAAAAATCATTCTGTAACCATTTATTCAATCCTCCCTAATGGCACTAATATGTTATGGATATGTCTCCTGCTAGGAGCTACATCGCAATACATCTAGAGACAAATGGGTTGAGGAAACTTGCTCTAACCACATAATAGTGCCTTATTTTCTTGCATGAGATCTTAGGTATTTCCATACAGCTCACTTCAAGCAGAGAAGCACACTGAAGAGCTGAGTTATCTTTATTACTTAATCATAATTTGGGAAAAGGAAAAAGAAAAATGATGGGAAAACACAGAAGAGGTACAAGTGAAATATGTTGGCATCCAGATAACCAGTACAATGTCTCAAATGAAAATGAATAATTGCTCAAGAGAAGTCTTGAGTGGACATCTCATTTTTTTCCTCCTGCATTGCACATAGCTAAAATACGAAATGCACTACCATAAGATTTCATGGCAGTCACCAATGAAGAAGAGATGCATGTAAGAAACATGTGGCTACCGAAGACTATTACTTATGAAGACTACTGGAATATTCTAAGCAATATTCCCTTAGTGGAAGAGGATAATTGCTTTTATGAGTTTCACATAACATCTGGTTGATCCTTCTAAGCTCTCAGAATTTGGGAACAGAAGGAACAGGAAGGATGGCAGAAAGCAAAAACTTGAAGTTATATGAACATCTTATAGGATCCTGGGAAAACGATGAGCTTTCAGATGTGTTTTCAGGTGTTGTAGGTAAGTGCTACCTTTGTGGTCTTGTGTGCTCTAAAGCATTTGCTGGGGATCAAATCTGAAGTCCTGTTCAGTGCTAGGTGGGAAGTGTAAGGGTAAGTGCTACTTAGCCACTTCCACCCCATGTTCTTCCTACTATTTCAGACTTCAAAAAAAATTTAGGTAACTCACTAGATCCTTGCTGAAATGCTGTCTGGTTAAATCTCTTCTGGAAGCTTCCTCCTACTAAATTGCATTGCCTGCTAAAAGTTTCACCCTATTTTACAGTCTGGATCCCTTTTGTTCTTGGCCATTAGCTCAGTCTTTTAAGGCTTCTCCCAGTAGATATTCTCTCAATGAATGGCTTACTCTGTTCGAACAAATAATAAAGTATCGTCAACTGACCTCGAACTATTTCATTTTTTAAAATGTCAATTTGAAACTTCCCTCCATGATTTTCCCTGTCTCACTCTCTCCATGATCTCTCAGAGAAGGAATGTTCATTATCAGAGAGAGAAGGAAAGAGAGAAAAGGAATTAAATTAACCCTGGGAATAATTAGGAAATCAAAACCACATGGAAATGTAAAGACTCTGATGTGAGCTCTGGTGCCATTGGTTAAGCCTGGAAGCTTCTGCTGCATAACTCTGGGCTAACCCTTTCAGAATTGCATCCAACAACTGTCTAAGCTCCCTCTTTTTAAGGAACATCCTTCACTTCTTCTCAATTCATCCTCAGTCCTTGACTGTCATCTTGATGTTGTAGAGTGGGCAAAAATGGCTATATTTCAAAGCTACAAAGGTGCAATGCTTATAAAATAATAAATAATTTTCAAGATATGGGAGTTCATGAAAGCTTTTGAAGATTTATCAGTTCCTCAGTCCAAGCATATAACAGAAAGTTGAATGGGCACAGCGGGAAACATTACGGGGGTCTTTACTATAGTGACTTTCTATTTTTCTTGAATTTACAAGCTAATGTTTACTCAGACATAAAACTTCATAAAAATTCATTTCTCTTGAGTATGAAAAGGGATAATTATTTTAAAGCTCTGAAAACAGCCAAGTGGCACATAAATAATTTTTAGAATCATCCCTCCGATGAAGTTTAGCTGCCCATCAATGAGTCAATAGATTGGTGCACATTTTTTACAAAAAGGACACCTAACTCTCACACATAGCATTATATTCAGAATGCTGTTAATAACTGCAGATTCTGAAAGTTTAATGTAGGACTCTACCAAGTCAACCAACTGTAGTAGACAGCTCTAGAAACAGGCAAACATGAGAAGGAAACAAGAAGCGTTTGCAAGAACAATTCTCCTTAATCCTGTGTATATTTTTACCCCTGCAGTTGAAGAGTAAAGGGAATGGAAAAAATGCAGAAGAAATACTGGGACAGAAAACAATCAATCCCAAGGAAAAGGAACACAAGCAAAGGAAAAGATGAGAGAAAGGATTCTTCTAGTGTGAAATAGGCATTTTTTCCTGGAAAAATGGGTTTCCTAGATGTCCTGGAGAGCTCTGAGTTGCTAAGCAACATCGATCCTTTGTATTCTCTGATGGAAGGTCTACCTTCTTGAGGTCAAAATCACACCACATTACATTTAATTCTCATGCACAAGCACACATGTATTCATACACACTCTAATGCACACAGCCAGTAGCTCCAGAATGATTTCTAGAGTGACTAACCCTCACACAAAAGGGAGGAGTTTTTGGGAGATCTATCACAGTTCTACCTGTATAATGTTGAGTAGCACATTTAGAGCATCAGATTGGGAAAAGCTTTTGTCCTGCAAAGTACCATTAAATCATGGTTTACTGTAAATTCTTATAAAATGAACACACCAATCAACTGCTGGTTTTGTTTTCTGGGTTTATTTTCATGTGGGCTTTAGTCAGTTCTGTTATCAAAGAGAACTACAAACAAACTGAATTTACAGAGTGTTTTTTAAATGCACTTAGGATTTTAATCTTTACAAAGATAAAGGACAGTATCTAGATTCTGTTCTGTCCTATCTGTGTGGATGACAGTGTGATGTGTGCTGAGTCAGGAAGAAGACATTTAAAATGATGGAATATTTGTTGAATACTTTTTTAAAAAAGTTACAGTCCCACAATTATTTAAGTAATAGAACTGAACAAGCATTGGCCATACTCTGGCTGATGAGCCAGGAAATCTGCATTTCTCCTCACTTTTCGTATCCTTTAATACTCTGTGCAGCCCAGCCCAAATTAAAATATTTCAAAGGATATCCTGTGCTTTCATTTCCAGCTGACTCCCCTGCCCCAGTTTGTTAAAATAGGGAGTGACAAGTTTTCAAATGGAGAGACAGGCAGCAAAACTGTTGCCTAAAAATCCATTAACTCAGGTAATCCTTTCCCATGGTTTAGGAGACGCCACCCAGATTTATTAATTAAACCCAGTTATCTGATGGCTACTGTGAATTAAGCATTTCCTTGTAATGGTTGTAACGAAGGCCCATTCGTTAGTAAATGTTTCCATTGCATTGCAGATGAAGTGCTGCTTGGATCAGAAGCTGTGATAGAATTAAGGAGGCAGATCCCAAATATATAAATGAGTTAAGGAATGAGTAAAAAGCTTGATCCCATTGTAAATCAGGAAGTCTTTGCTGTGAATCTCAACCCATTAAAACATAATTTCTCCCAGTTGGTTCCCTTAGGCAATATGAGAACAGTAACACCCCTTAATTGCAAACCCTTGTTTTAGGGATCAAAATAAGATCATTTATTGACCAAAATTATAATAAAATTACTTTATTGTTTTTGCCCAGTCACAAAAGCTGGGATCGTGTATCACACAAATCCATAAAGTAGTTTATTTTCCCTTTGTGTGTGTGCAGGTCCTTTCACTATGCTTTGCAATCCGTGGTTTAACACAGTTCATAGGCAACCACATCATTTGCTTTAAGGGCATGTGAATTTATTCCCCAGGGCCACAACTCTAGTGATTATTCATGCGCTGTTACCCAAGGCATCTTGCTTAATTAATAACTATCACCACTTGCAGCTGTAATGGGCGGGCTCCATGACAGTCGTAAGTCGAGGGCTACCTGTAGTGCTTAGCTTTATATGGCTTGCTGGGCAGGCTCATCAGGAAGACTCTTGTGAGCTTCAGAAATATTTTTTCCTCCTCCGTGAACATGCAATTTAGGCTGCTGTGAGGTTGCTCCATCCCACTTTTCTGTATCTTTGATTCTTCCCAAAGTTATATATGTCAGAGAAGCAGATTATTTTATATGCAATAGATAATTGCACATAGGAGGGAGTAAGGGATATTATATTATACACATAATATAATAATAATATTACATGCATTATACAGCATATAATATTATATTTTTGTAGGCTTTTTTGATTGCAGAGGAGGATCTGAGTTGGAGGTTTGGTCAAAGCAAAGCAATCCTTGGAGAATCTAATAATTTCTTATGGAGACAGGAAAACTACAAACAACTGCACTGATGGTGTGCTTTATCCCACTTACGAATATTACAGTTTTTAAATGGGATGCCATTACATTTTAATTGTTTTAAAAATGGATCTGCAGGGCCTACTTGCAGATTAAGCCTAAAGAAATTTACCTGAGAATAACAATTATACTGAATGTCAGGAATTAACTTTAAATATCATTTCAATTCTATGCAGTCTTGGTCCCCACATTGTATAACCCAAGATATGCTCTGACAATGGTTTGTTAAATAAGCCACACTAGTTAGGATTCTAAAATACGCTCAACTGTAAATCGTGATTTTCAATGGCTGGTTTGACAAATATGCTAAGCAGCCACTTTAAAAAAGCACCCGATGAATGGATGGTTCACATTCGGTTCAGGCTCTTTGCTGTAGCCCTAGAGAGTGGCTCTATGTGCTGTGGACTGATACAAATAAGCATGAAATATATCTTTATTCATGTACTATGGGCATACAAACCACTCAAGATACAATTTGAATCTGCAATTAGAATGAATTGTTGTCTGGATTTGAATCTGCAATTCAATTTCAAGAGGCAGGTCATATCTTTGATTCAGAAGTGAAATCCACTCAGTTAGTCCGACAAAGGCATGCTCCAGTCTGTGCCAAAGCTCCTTGAGGGTGCCTATTTTGATTCTATTTGAATGTCATTTTTTAAACAGATGAAGCCTCTGATTCACCTTTAAATCAAAGCTCTGAACCAAGCTCCACAAACAATCTAACATAGAACACATACCAACTGACAGTGGTTGTGAGCGCAGCTGGATTGATACATACACACATTCCTGTGAAAGTGCAAGGCACCTTTGGAGATGTAGGTGAACTTCTGTGCACAAAGCTGTTCCAGGCACACTCTGCAGTTGAAGGTAGAGTCATGGCTCCCTCTGCTGATTTAGTAGCTAAATATCAGTGCTGTGTCCTGGAAAAAAAATCAAGACTTTAACCTAAAAAAAGAGCAACTTCAAACAGTCACATTCAATCTCATTTCTGTTTCAGTAACATTGATATTATTAAGCTGGGAAGAGTTCATAAAATTCAAAGAAGACAGTTGTTTTCCTCAGCCAGAAAACACAATGCATCCACAACGTGTAATTCATTTTTGTGTCATTTTTATTGAAGACGTTTACGTAGCTGAAAGATAAATGTAAAAATACATAAAGAAAAGTAGGGGAAAAAGCGCAGAAAGCAAATAAAAGAAAATTAAAGAAGCAACTTCTCATCTTTACAAATCTATGATCCCTTCTCTCAATTTAAGACTGTGCTACTGAAAGTCCTTCTATCTCGCATTCAACCCTTTTCTCAATCAGCACATTCAGAAATCACCCTCGCCAAAAAAGTCCATAAAACGTTGCCAAACTTTTACAAAACTACTTTTTGTTTTATCCCTGACCAAACAGGTCAGTTGTGCCATTTCTGCTAATTCTGCCATCTTTACAATCCATTCCTCCATTGTGAGTATTTTGATGTTTCTCCGTTATTGCGTATATAATCATCTTGCTGCACATCCAGCCTCAATTCCATGTACTGAATTAGCTACTAGTTTGTCATTTTTATCATTTTGTCATTAGTTTACCAGTCCCTTAGATGAGATGGGTGGCCGTACATTCTGAAATAAGAAGAACCGCATCTTCTACTCAAGTCCTCTGACTCTCAGTAGCACTTTGATCCAGCATCCTTTGGGAGAAAAGAAAAATCAGCACTCCAGCCAACACTGTTTCCCATCCTCATCATTTCTTTGCTATTTTCAGGAGGAAGAATCCTGGTGTTTGCATCAAGGGGTTGATGAAGCTCCTGTACCGATTATTTCTCAAGAATGGGAGTCATGGATTCAGCAGAGAAGTGGTAGGAGAAGGCAAGAATTCCAGGCAATGGACAGTCTTTGCCATGTTTCCTCTGGAGCAACTGAAAGTTAATTGGCTCATGTTATATCTATATGCCCCAGGATATTGGGTTGGAGAGGAACACAGTTGCACAATGCCAATCCTGACCCATTGCTGTTCTTGTGGGTCCATTGTTTCGTATTAATAATGGTATCAGAGGGAAGGCGAGCTTTGGAGGCACTGCCCTATTGTGTGTGTGGGGCAAACACACAGTTCTACCCTCCCCAGACTTCAGTGAAATTGTTTGAACAACCACTTCAAGTCCAGATATCCACAGTTTCTTTCTGGCCTGGAAAAGCTTCATCAGTGATGAGTCTCATCTTGCTTCCATGTCTTCCTCCAAAAGTTATATCCAGGAGTTCTGGCTGGCATAGTTGCACAACTCAGCTCCTGGATTTCCGGGTCTTACCAAAGCAAAAGGTTTAGAATGTGGTCTTTCAGATGCCAAGGAACCAAGTCAGATGCAGTCCCTCATTCCTGACTGCAGGATGCAGAGGACTGGGACCAGGAACCAGATGCAAGATCTTCCAGCCACCGAGAACGGAGGCTGCAATGCGCACAGACAAGAGGCTGCTTGTATGCTCAGAAGCAGGAGTTATGGAAGCTGCATCTGGCCTTTGTGGGGAAGTCCTGGTAATGTACGCACAGTGAACAAAAACAAGACCAAATCATGTTTCTTCGTGCCTTCAAAGTTGAACATGCAGAGACAAATCACTTTACTGCCCCCTGCAAGAAGAGTTAAGTTCTTAAAAGTGCCTCATCCCGTGAAACAGATTTCAAACCGCAAGATGGCAATGTAACAATGGAAGAATTTTGGGAGCCTGGAAAGGGGCTGAAACGTGAGCCAATAACAGGAAGATAAAACCTCAAAGAGAGCTACTAAGAAGCCATGACAGAGACTTCAGTTGCTGAAGTCAAAATATCCTCCAGCTATAATTATGAGGACTAGATAGCTGATCTAAAGCTTTAGGATGATAATCAGGACAGTAGTCGAAGTGGGAATAAGAATTTAGAGCAGAACTCAGAAAAGCTAGCTCATCTACCTCCATGGAGGAAAGCTGAGATAGATGTGTGGACCTCCTGTCACTTGCACTGGCATGCGAACTCGCAACCTGGATTTGGAAATGGCCACCGATTTGCAAGCGCTATGCAAAATAACCTTTTTTTGGGTATGTTCAAAACTACCAGAGAATCAGAAAATGAGAAGAATTGTTTCTTTAACTGGAGAATGCAGGAGGCAGCATACACAGGAAAAGGCTGGATTCTTGTCTCAGTTGGTAGTACCTTGATTAGGATATCGTGTCCTGCTTGATTGTTGGTCTAGTGTTAACCTTCATATAAACAACAGCCTAATCAAGGAAACACCAAAGATACATCCATCGAGACTCACAGGGCAAGCCATTCGGACAAAACAGGGGGCAAACCCTGATTTCTTCAGGCAATGAAGATGATACCTAGTCAGGCAATGAAACATCTGCAAGAAAACCAAGCTCAGAGGGCACCCAGGACTCCACAGTTCAACCCTGAGCTGCAAAGATTCTCTTCTAATCTTAGTTAATGCTCATCCTGCTGTGTATGTGTGAAATCAGTCCAACCATCTACGCTTATGTATATGAAAGTACCTTCCTTCTTTCTTAACAAAGGCTTTAACGCCTTTGAAATCAGGTCAAAAACGAAGGCTTGGCAATCTACTGTAGCTAATCTATCCCTGCTTCTCCTCCCCTTCATCTCTTCTGGGCCAGTGCAGACACAGCAGTTGACTCACTGCAGGGCTAGTTGGGGTGACTCAGCTTTTCCACCTCTGCGAGGTGAGAAAAGGAATGATGTTTTTACCTTTTCTTTTGGGAAGCAAAAGCAAGCATCTAAAGAGACCTGAAGCAAGCTGTGCAGCCGGAGCAGCTTATCAGCAGGCCGGTCCACGTCCTTTGCATCTTGAGGGCTGTAACCATCAATGCCAGTCCATTGCTTGTTTCATCAAGCAGGACTGATGCCCTCTGTTCTTCCCCCTTACATCAACCCACACACCCACCACGCTTGTGTATCTTGCTCTCCTTCCTGGAACTGGGGAAGGGTCT
>JANHZU010006446.1:277752-305317 GCA_032468055.1 Acrochordus granulatus | reverse complement strand
GCTCTCCTTCCTGGAACTGGGGAAGGGTCTCAAGCTGTGATACGATTCTCAACAGACCAGTCTGGAAAAAGGAGGAGACCTTTTTATTCATTAGTCAAAAATTCCAGGACTGATGATTGCAAGAATCGCAGGAGCAAGGTTACAGTAGTTACAATAAAATAATAAAATCACACCAAGTGTTGGTTTTGTTTTCTATGATGTGTGTGTCTATATTTGTGTTTGTGTGTATTCAGGTTCAGATTTTTTATTGGTCAAGCATGGTTAGACATGAGAGGAATTTGGCTCCAGTACAGCAGCTCTCAGTATTCATCAAGCAGGACTGATGCCCTCTGTTCTTCCCCCTTACATCGACCCACACACCCACCACGCTTGTGTATCTTGCTCATCTTCGTGCAAGATGAGCAAGACAACAGTAAATAGAATGACAACATAGCAATAATGAAGTTAGAGTAAAGTGTACATCCAAAGTATGCAGCCAGAAGAAAAGGGAATATTATAAATGTAGGGTTAGAAACTCTATATGTTGATAAGTATGTCAAGACAAAACTTCTGGGTTGATTTATAGAGCATGACACATTTTGTAAGGAAAGTAGTGTGTCTGTGGCTTAGTGGAAAAACATCCTTCTGCATGAAAGAGGACCCCAGTTCACACACACACACACATATATATCTCCACCCCCTTGGTGTACTTCCATCTTACTAAAAGGTTTTTGCCTTTTAATAAAATTTGAAGTTGGAAGACTGTGCTATGAGACATCTCTTGATTTTTTGCTCCCCTAGACTAACACGGCTCTTTTCTACAACACTGCGTGCATGTGTGGGTGTGTATCTTTGCTTCATGCCTTAGAATCCTCCATTTAATTGAAACAGGCGGCAAAAGGATATGGATGAAGAATGTGATGCTTCACAGAGAGCTGGGGAATATAAAAATGACATTTCTCATAATATTAACTTACGTGTTTTTTCCCCCCAGGCTGGGCCAAAGAATCAACATTTGTACACAAGCAAACCTCTGCATTTTTAACAGATGATGTTTGTGTAGGTTTCTGCCTGTCCATCCAACCAGACAGGAATTCTTCCACACTGCCAAAACAGCCATTCCAAATTTCAGACAGATCCTTCAGCACGTGCATCTCCTACGTAGCCCGCATGATGGTTAATTCAGGGCTGCAGTTTGATTATAGGAAAAAGGCAGCCAAGGCAGTGTTTCGGTTCAACATGAGTCCACAACTCTATGCAGATACCATACTTTTGAAGTTATTCTCAGCGGAGGTTGTCTCTTGCTGCAGTGCTCGCCCCGTTTTCATTTCTGTTGATCATTAATATGTGTCTTTAGTGTTTTAATAATAATAATAACAGCAACAGCAGTTATTTTCTGAAAAAGCCCTGTTAGCCGGTCCATAATTTGGAACTCTTCCGGCCTCCTCAAGCAGGTTGAGACTGGTTGGTATTGCAGCACTTGAAGGCAAAGGTGAACAGACAGCCAGGTGGAGAGAATTACTTTCAATTTGGGCATGGTGCTTTGTGGAATAGCGTGTAACTAGCATGTAACTTAGCGTGTAAGGAAGAAGGTATCGCTAATGGCACGGGTGGTATGAGTATAAAGCTTAAGATTCTTCTTTAGGGCACAGTTTGGCTCATTTATGTAGGTCATCTGAAGCAGCGTTTCTCAAACACGCCAACTTGAAGACCTTTGGACTTCAACTCTCAAAATTCCCCAGCTGGCTTAAAGTTGCCACACTTGAGAAACATCGATCTAAAGCGTGACACGTTTTGTCAGGAAAGTAGTGTGTCTGTGGCTTCGTGGAAAAACATCCTTCTGCATGAAAGAGGACCCCAGTTCATTTCTGGCATTGCTGGGTGGTGAGAAAAAGTCTTGTGTGTTGAGAAGAGTTGCTTCTACAGGTAGTCTTTGACTTACAACCGTTTGTCTGGTGACTGTGCAAAGTTACAAAGGCACTGAAAAAAGTGACTTATGACTAGTTCTCATACTAAAGCTGTTGCAGCATCCCCACAGTCAAAATTCGGGTGCTTGGCAACCGGCATGTATTTACAACTGTTGCAGAGTCCCAGGGTCATGTGATTGCCATTTGCAGCCTTCCAACAAGCAAAGTCAATGGGGGAAGCTGGATTCGCTTAACAACCATGTGATTTACTTCACGTTTAACCATGGCTAAAAAGGTTGTAAAAGCAGGCACTTAACGGCCTTGATTAGCAACAGAAATTCTGGTTCTAGTTGTGGTCATAAGTCAAGGACAATCTGTACAGCTTGCAAAATGTACAGAAGGTTCCCCTCCTCTAGGAGACCATTCCTACTGACTTACAACCAAAGATCAAAGCAACGTATAAATCTTGACAACCTCAATAGATCTCTGAAAATATCTGAATTATTTCAAATTGTTTTAGAAGCTTTCTTGAGTGGATTGTGACATAATTGTCTTCTTTTCGACAGCTTAATAATTTATATTATTATATTTAATAATTTAAGCTGGTGAAATACCACATTGTATGCGGACAGCTTTTAACTATGATTGGTAGCTTATTTTACCTCTGCTTAGACAATAAAACTGCAATTCTAAACTCAGTTCATAGAGGTAGACCTTATTTTTTAAAACATTTCGAGTTCACAGAAAGCATGCCCGAAAGGCTTCCTACTCCAATTGCTGATTTTAATCACCATCATTTTTGGATATTCACATAATTTAGCTCCACTGAGAACTTTTTCCATGGTGATTGCAGAGCAGTTTGCCAAGCATCTTTTCTGTTTTCTTTTTGATATCATCCAGAAGCCTGGTTTTCAGGAAAACTTTTCTCAACAACGATCGTTAAAAGTTCCATTTAGCAGTTTCAGGGGCTTTTTGTTTTTCCTTTGTGGTTCTCTTTAGAGGTCTTTCTTGTGTTTTATTTTGCTATTGGGTTCACAACGGGGCATTAGCCATCTTGGGAATATTATTTGAAGGTTGGGTAGAAAGCCTTTCAGTGTGTCATTTCTTTTCCAAAGCAAATCTCTGAAGGCAAAGTTTGTTGGAAGGCCTTAAGTGGCTCTGCCAATGGTTTTTGCAAAATTACTTGTTGGGGGTGCTGGCTTCCTCGATCAAAAATAATTTCCTCCTCCCTTCTTTCTGGGAATGGATGCTAAGGGAGCTATAATCGCTAGTTGTTTCCATCAAGCTTGTGAATCAATACTGCCCAGGGTCAGTATAATTATCAGGGTGAAGGATTCCTTCCTAGCAAGAATCATGGTCAATTCTATTGAAAGTCTATTGTTTCTGACATTTGCTGGCTTGCCGGCAAATGTCAGCTAAAAAGCATCCCCCCCTTTTAATTGCACAAATCCAGCTTTGTTTCTACTCCAAGCAATGCCAAAGCAAATATTCTGAAATCTGGAGATGAGAGTGGATTATTACAAATGGAGACCCTACCAAGCAACCAAAGAGAACAAGATTTCTTTTAAAAAAAGGTTTTCTAAGATGTCCCAAGAAACCAAGTTCAGGCGTGTGAGTCCTGAGTCTGCAAAAATAACTTCAGCGTAATTGCTTCCACCATTTAAGAAGGAATGGAAAACCAGTTGGGGAGAGGACTGTCAGGAGATAAATATTCACATTATAAATCCCACCATGCTGTAATAGTTCAATTTAGGACGCAGAGAAGTTATAGATTCTGCAGCTGCAGCTAGAAATATTAGAACTTTGTGGGTGATGGCCAGGAGCAATAGCAGAGGAGTGTATTTCCAAATGGCCCAAGCCAACAACCACAAAAATGTGGGGATAAAAAGCCCATTGTATTGATATGAGCAGTGCTGGGAAGATGGGAAAAGAAAGTCATGCAGACCCCTGAACATTCTGTGCTACAGACTAACTAAAAATGAATGGTCATAAAGCTGGATAAAATAAAGCCCAATGTAATAAACATTTTAAAGAGCAGCCCAATTGCTGTCAACCTTCTTGAGATCTTTGCTTTCCACAGGGCAGGGATTCGTTTGCTTTTACATAGCAACTGGTAAGGATGCTGCCCCACCTCAACTGCTAAGTGTTGGGTCAAGAAATAGGGATGCTCCTCTCACCCATGGATGTTCAAGGGGTGACTCTGACTGACTATTCTCTCTTAACCCAACCTGCATCATAGAATGATTATCAGGGAAAAATTGGAAGAGGGAGACCTATGAACACAGCACTAGAAACTTACCATGTAATGGAGTCTTCCATAACAATCCTAACGGAGATTGCCTCTAGCTCCCTCACTTGCCTCTAGCTCCTGCCCACCAGGCAGGTCAAAAGCACATAAAACTGCAAATAGACAAATGGGTACCACTTCAGTGGGGAAGGCTAGCCATGAAGAAAGCGGGAGAGAAAGGCCCCGATGAAAAACAGCACACTGCCAGCCAGCTGGTATGAGCTAGTTCACCCCCTGTGATGCAGTAAGCGCACACGTGAATTGAAGAACTAGCAACTTGACCATCAGGTCCCTTCTGCAAGATAGCATTGTGTGGATCTCTAGGAGAATTGAAAAGCCATACGAAATAGTAAATACAGTCCTGATATGGTGGACTCTGGCGCTGAGATGAAGGAGGGAGGGGCTCTTTCCCAAGGAGCTAAGAGGCAGATCATCGTTGAGTCCTTGGTTTGCAGAAAGAGGCCCACAAGGGATACTCCCTGAACTTTCACAGGATTTATCTGATAGTTATGCAAAGTGTGCTTTAGTCTGGCAAGATTCCTGCCTATGGGCAAACAGCAATAAAGAACCTCCTTTGAGCAATTCATTGTGTCCTTCTCGGTTCCCCTACACCTGAAACCAATCTTCAGAGTCAGCAAGAAGCCAATCAGGGTACTGTACTTTCATTTTGGAAATGGGTGAGAAATAGACTTTTTTTCAGAGATGTCTGCAGGGTATGACAGACAAAGTCAAGAGAAAGGCCCCAATGGTGCGACTGAAGTTCCTGCTAATTCAAGTGGTATTTCTATTGCATTATTTGGCCACCACTTTGTTTTTTGGATCATACCCGTGGACACCCTTGCTTTACTCAATCCTTTTACCTCATTGTTTCTATTCAGAAGGATTTTTTTAAATCTTTTTTCTTTAGTTAAAGCTGGCTTAATTCTCAGAGGTAGAGGAAGAAAGGAAATGGGCTGCATGGAAGACTCTCAATACTTGGACAACTTTTTCCCTTATCTGTATAGTATGACTCTTGGTTCAATCTGTATGAAATTTGGCTGGAGGTGAGAGGGGGAACAGAATGCTTGAAAAATTTTAGTCCATGTTGGGCAGAAAGATAAAAGGAAAACAATAGGAGACTGACTGGGTCACCTATAAAAATGATTACAGACAAATGAAAAATGAAAGAAATGAAACCCTGCCCTATTCTCACACTCACTTCTAGATTTTCTTTTCAAAAAAATACTATTTCCAAGACACTCACAGAATGAGTGATTTAGAAAATCAGCGCTCTGTGGTTTCTTTGGATTACAAATCCTTGAACGGTAGATCCAGTAGGATTGCATGGAAAAAATGCACCAGAAGCATTTTCTCAGCTGCCAAATACCCCATTGAGTGAACTGTTCTTTGCCAAGCAGACAAAGTAGAATCTGAAAGGACGCATTAAAAACCCCCATAAAAACCTGGATGTATCCATCATAAGCAGTTAATGTATTCGAGAGTGAGGAAAATACCATCCAAGTTATTGCTAGAATGGCTCCAACATATTCTGCTGCAATGATTTTCAAGAGATGGAAAATCCTTGGTTGGCTAAACATTGGGAGCAAAAAGAGTTGGAAACAGCTGTTTGAAATCAGGCACTTGGCTTTGAGCAATAAAAGAGAGCATTTAGTCATGTGAAGCTGAATTTGGACTAGGCTGCAGTTGTCTGTGATGTATATATGTGAAACCTATAGACATGCTTACTTTGAGAAGACCACAAATGAAGAAGGAATACCAAGCGGTGATCACCCCAAGACATATGCTTATAGAGGTATGAACTTAGGGGTGGTACCAGAGTCTTAATCACAAACAAAAGTTTTAAAACTCTTGTTTTTGAACATTTCTGGCACAGATTGAACTTCCCTGTGATGGATGCATCTACTTATTTATTTTTTTTAGGAGGGACAGAAGGAGTAGTATCTTGATATCATATCTTGATATTATGGGGCTCCCAACTTTTCAGATAAAAATATAGCAAGTAGTCAGGAATCAGTAGAGGATGGAGTTAGGCATGTGACGGGAAAGGAAAACAGGAAGAGGAGAAGGCTGGAATACTGGTAATTTTTGAAATATTTTTTCTCTCTGGTTAAACTGGAATTTCAGGAGAAATGTTGAAAAGCATAGCATGACCTTTTGCTTAGTGATCCAGGTTAAAGAAACTGTGGCAGATAATCACCCAGATTCTGTTTAAGCACGTCTGATAAAATACGATCTATGCATTCTGATTATACGTTACCCCGAATAATAATTTTAATGGGAAAAAAACCTTAAAATTGAAGAGAAATAAAGGGGAAATCAGAAAACCATTTCCCTGAATACTTTCTCTGGTTTGTCCAAGATTTGTCAATTTCACTGGTTGTATTAATACAGCATGTCTACTTTATGTGGATTAGCAATTTGTCTGGATTTACACAATACGTTGATTGCATCATGTACTGACCAGAAAACATTGGGTTTGCAGGCACATGAAGAAAACCAAACCAAACCCAAACTAAACCAAGCTAAATACTAGCCAAGGTCTGCATGTAAAGTGGTTACATCTTTGTCAGCTGTACAAGCTAAGCCAGGTCAGGGAACAAACTTCACAAGAAATACTAGTAGACAATATAAAAAATGGAAAGCAGCTAATTTATACGGAAATTTGTAGACAAGCACATACTGATGGACCCTTTAGAGCTGAGTAAGTTGTCGCTGGAGTAGCCCAAGAGAATTAGACTCAGATTCTTCCACAACTTTTGGTAAATGAATGACGTCAAGCAGATGGTGTACATTTTCATCTCCTGTCCAGAAGGAGCCTGGAAATGAGTGAAAGGGTCAAAGGAAAAAGGGAATATTAAAAAAAAAATCGATTTCCTCTCCAGCTCCTCAGACAATAGATCCCGTTGTGCCAATTTGATGTGGAATTATTGATTATCTTCCTTAATGGCCCGGGTTATGCACTCTCTCCGGTCACTGTGCAAAAAGCTGCTTTCTTTAGTGCTGGGGCTGCGTTAGCGACTTTCTCTTTGCTTTCAGGGCTCCTCAGGCATTCCAGTAAGGCACAGCCAGGCGCTTCCTTCCAAGATCATGGAAAAGAAACGGGAAAATAAGCGTCTTCAACGATCTTTCATCAGCTCCGGCTGCCTGCAGCGCTCCCCGCAAATCAAAACAGCTTCTGACGTTGTGAAAGACGCAGGACGGAAGGATTTGTACCGTTTCCTTTGATCCTTCAGCGATTACACTCCGTAGCCGCTACTTCTTGGAGATTAATAGAATTATCTCAATTTGCCAGAGGGAGAACGGGGACCTAGAGAAAAGGCCTTTTCTCTTCTCCTTTGAATTAAGGAAAAATCTTTTGAGAAGAAGCTTTTTGGGGAGGAAAATGATGCTTTGGAGACCAAAATCAGTCAGAAAGCAAGTAAGCTAATAATTTCTCCAAAAACCAACACATCTGATGTTAGCAGTAGAAAATCAATGGAACTGTCAAGCACAATGCATAAATAGCACAAGATTAGTGTCATAAAAACACATAAAAGCCATTATACTCGTACTGCGCGAGCCCTTAAACATGGAACTCACTAAAAATCATTTTATCACCTGCGATAAATGCCAGGAGTGACTACAGGTAGACCTCAACTTGCAACTATTTGTTTAATGACCATTCAAAGTTACAACAGCGCTGAAAAAAATAACGGACGACCAGTCCTTGCATTTACGACCGTCACAGCATCCCCAGAGTTACATGATCAAAATTTGGGGGCTCAGCAACAGGCATGTTGCATCCTGGGGTCACATGATCACCATTTGCGACCTTTCCAGACGGCTTCCAACAAGCCACGCCGATGGGAGAAGCCAGAATCGCTTGATTCACTTAACAGCTGCAGGGAAGCACTTCACCACGGCAAAAAAGGTTGTAAAACTGGATGCTTAACAACCGCTTGCTGAGCGAAAGAAAATCTGTTTGCCAATTGTGCACGTAAGCCGAGGACTGCCTCTATACATTTATTTTACCTGTTTTACTATTCCATATTATTCTCAAATGAAGAGCATGAACAGATGAAAAGAGGCAAGCCCCTTGTATTTATGACTTCGTTTATGAGACCATCTGGTTGCTTTCAACGAGGATGTTTGAGGAGTTACAAATTCCAGCTTTTCTGGGTCTTTAGAGGTATGCATAAGTGTTGTCTGAATGGATGTGACCAAAGACCAGCCAGCCTGGTATTCTGCATCCTTAAGCACGATGTTGAAGGCAGGGCTACTCTGTCCCCATATTGTGACGGGAGGCGCATAAGAGACACATCCCATGTTGCGGCAAGGCTTTATTTCATTTTACCGATCCATACATTTATTTTACCTGAGCATGCCGCTCTCCACGCCGAACTTTACGGCAGCCCACCTGGTTTGCGCGCCTTGCCATCTGATAAGACAAGCAGCTAAGTCTGCGAAAGAGGACGGGAACCGTAAATCGCTCAGCCCTTCAAGTCAACGCAAGTCTTGGCTGCCACGATTCGGAAGGAACATCTGGAGTTCGTCAAAGCGTGATGGATTTTTCGACTCATAAACAAAATAAACTTGTAAAGAACCGGCTCTTGCTTTCAAAACGTACTTTACAAAATGCCAATACAGCACAGAGAATGAGGGACGCAAGCCAAGCTCCGCTAGAGAAGGCCAAGGACTTTTCTCGTTGGCGATTCCTTCCGCGACCGCTGAGATGCGAGCGGGGAATTCGCACGCCACACCAGGGCACGCTCGCCCCCTTTCACGACCGCTCTCCAGCCACTGGGCCTTAAGATCCCCTCCTTGTGAATCAGCAGGGAGTCAACAGTTGCTCAGAGTAGGAGCCACTGATTGCTCCATCGTCAGCTCAGCGACACAGCCCTGGTTTAAATCCTAAATGGGTGGCCATTGTTAAATCCGGTGACAGCAGCAGAAATATTCCTGGCTCTGGCACAAACATCTCCTGCAATGCAGGGGACTTTTTAAAACCTTCACACACACACACACACACAGAGACAGGGGCACAGTTGGTGCTGAATATTCAGTGACGGCAGCAGCGCATCCAGTGATAAAACAAGTTTTCAATCAAAGCTTTTCAGGGCACTAAGCTGGCTCGGAGCGGTGCCAACAGACCCGTCAGCAGTTCTGCCTGTTTTGGCTTGGAACAGCTCTTGCGAAGAGGACTGGAAGCTTGTGATTGTGACTTAGGGGGACTCTCAGCCAGGCACTTAAAGCCTCTGCTTAAAGATGTCCACATCTCATTCAAATTTATCTGGCAGGTCCAGGACACTTGACAAAGCCGAGGCAAAGGCTCTGGGATCTGGGATGCAGCGCTTCAGCTGGCGACAAACAATGGCCACGCGCACACAGTCGCTCGGACTCCAGCTCCTCTGTCTCTTCTGAAGAGCATGATAGGACCAAAACAGAGGATTTACAAGTAGTCCTCGACTTGTCATACAACTGGGACTGAATTTCTGGGCTGCGAAGCCAGGTGGCTGTTGAGCGAGTCGTGCCTGATTCGTGTGACCTTTTTTTTTTTGCCATGTTTGTTAAATGAATCGCTGCAGTCGTTAAGTGGATCATGCAGCTGTTAAATGAACCTGGCTCCCTCCACTGAGTTTGCTTGTTGGTCATCACAAGACTGATCTGATTGTATGACCATTTTTATGGTTGTTAAGCGAACCACCAAAGTTGTTAAATGAATCCACAGGTATAAAGTGAACACTGTGGTTGTTAAGCAAGCTCACTATTTGCTATAGGGTGTTTTTGCCAAAAATGGGAGGTAAATACTGGTTTTCAACAGAAACTTTGTAAATCGCAGTCAGGTGACCGCGGGATGCTGCACACGGCCACGAATGTGGTCTGGCTGCCAAATGCCTGAAATGTTTGAATTGATCGTAAGTATCTGCTTGGGTCTGTTGTAACTTCAACCGATCGCTAAGCGGCCGGTCATAATTCAAGGACCACCTGCATGATAAAATGGCTGGGATGATGGACTAGATTTGAGAAGACCTGGGTTCAAGTCTGCCTTCACCCCCTGTTCCTGCCTGTCTCTCATTTTCTCTTGGCCGAGCCTTCATCACAGGGTTATTGTTGGGAGCGAAAGGGATGTTCACAGTCCATCGCGGCGAAGCCCCTCTCGTCACAGACCAAAGTCAGATACCATTACAGAGACTTACATTTTGCCTTTTTAACAGTTATAAATAAATCCAGATTAGTCATCTTGCCCTTTTCGACGGTGCATCCTTGTTGCTAAGGAGCACAATTTGGCAACTCAGTAGGTGAGTGCGGGATCTGGGTCCGCTCTAAAGAAAGCTACCTACAGATCCTCTGATTGACGAAGCATTTTTTCCCAAAGCAGCCTTTGGTTCAAATAGGCGTAGAAGAACACGTTGAACATGCTCACTTTCTCCTGATCCAGAGCAGCAGAGGCTCTGTGGAAATGGACTTTTGTTCAATCCGCTCTCCAGAGTTGCTGAGGAAAGAGCAGCAAAGCAAACCGTAGAGAAATCCATCAAAAACGAAGGTGGTTTGCTCGGAGGGCCCTTTGCACTTCCCCGCATCGCCAGCGGTTCTACGTACTGCAGTTTGCCTCAACTGATTTGGAAGCTCAGCGTCGGTGGGCCTCTGCCAAATATTCCCTTGGCCTTATCCATACCTAGGATGAGCAGAAACACAATGGAAAAGCCGTAGGAATTTCATTCCCATTGTGTTGGGCTCCTGGGGCAGAGGCTGGATGTAACTTGACAAACTGAAATGCATACCCTGAAGACTGTGAAGAGAATAAAATGCCATTGTTTCTATTTTATATCTGAGACATCTCGCAGGAAAATGAAGGGCTAAATGGATAAAAGGTGCGAACGTATAAGAGTGGATTCAGACGTCGGGCTGCGTCACGATTTGCTTGGCTGTGGTTTGTTCAAAAAGCCACCATAATTGGTTGAGTTCACATATCAAGACGATGCCATCAGGGACGATTGGGGAAGGCTGTTTGGGAAAGAACACAATGTGGGAGCCCGTCGTAACTTCCACGTAATGCAGGGCGGGGAGTTGTCTGACGCGCTTGTTGAGGGTTTATTTATTTATTTATGTAGCTGTCCGTCTCACAGCACGTGACTCAGGGTGGCATGCGACAAAAACTCATCCTAGAAACTAGTAATTAAAAAAGCATTCTACAATTATAAAGTTCAGTCAAAGTAAACAGGGAGGGAGCAGCAGAAGAGCCATCGTGAGAGGCAGTACAGCCATCTCACTGATTCATTGCTTCCTTGGGATCCCAAAGCCTGATGACACAACCATGTTTTAAGAGATATCCTACCAGAAGTCCCCTAAAACGTGATTGTGTCATTAGTCTTTGGGATCTCAAGGAAGCAATGAATCAGTGAGATGGCTGTACTGCCTCTCACGATGGCTCTTCTGCTGCTCTTTCCCTGTTTACTTTGACTGATGTTTCTAATTGTGATGGAAAGTGTTTCAACCGTGGGGGAATGATGTTCCAGAGGGTGGGAGCCACAGCAGAAAAGGCCCACCTCTGAGTTCACCCAGTAGCTTCATGTAAATGTTGAAGAGGAGAGGAGAGAAAGCATCGAACCCTGTGGAACCCCACAAAGAAGGGGCTGAGGGCATCTCTCCTCCCCAGTCACCACCAGCTGGTACTGACCCTGGAGAAAGGAGAACCAGCACCATACAGTGCTGCCCATCCTCAATCCCCAGAGCTGGTCCAAAGGACACCATGGTTGATAGTATTAATGGCAGCTGAGAGGTGAAGAAGGATGACCGCACAACCGTGAGATCATCTGAGAGCATAACCAACACTGCTCCTAACCCGTACCCAGCAGTGACAGAATGGATCAAGTGAAAGTTTAGCAGTGGGCGATCACAGCAATTAGCCTTCAGAAAATCTTGTTACTGACCAAGTTGACTGTTTCTGAAAACACAGCACGCTTTCAGATCTTCCAAAACCATCACCTATGCTTCTTGTTACCCTCAAGGCTACTCCTGAAATAAAACGCATCCAGTTTCTCTGACATGTGAGAATCCCTCGGCATGTCATTCTGAGCCAAATCTGGACCCAACTTCCTATTCTCCAGTCATTAAGTAAATCAGTCATCTGCTGATGAAAACGAGACGTCATGCCTTCCTTTTTCACTTCCAGTCATGGGTGGAAGCCTAGCTTAACAGACTGGTCAGGTGTGCTGTTATTGACTTTCACCTTGTTTAATCTCTCAGTCTGGGTTGGGCGACACGTAAGCCGAGCTGGATATATTGGTAGATCAGGGGATTTGCTGTAGACCAGCAAGAATACCAACTCGCGGTTATTTAGCAATGATAGCAACCAAATTCTATGCTTGCATCATGAACCCAGAAAAAAGTCACGGTTTTGGTAAATTATAATGAGATTATATGGATGAGTGAATGAATTATACATCATATTTATACAATGAATTATAAAACTCTTAGGGTCACAGTTCTTTAATTCTGACTTTGACAAGGAAGGTTCCCATTTTAAAATCAAGCAATCAGTCTACATCTCTGACCTGGGCTCATGTTTGCAATAAATAAATATCTTCCTTCCTTCCTTCCTTCCTTCCTTCCTTCCTTCCTCTTTCTTTCTTTCTTTTTCTTTCTTTCTTTCTTTCTTTCTTTCTTTCTTTCTTTCTTTCTTTCTTTCTTTCTTTCTTTCTTTCTTTCTTTCTCTTTCCTTTGCCTCCAGCAGACAATTTATAGCTCTTTGAATGTATCTTAATCTCATTTTGCATATGAAAGGAAATCATTCAAAAGATGTGAGTTACGCAAGGAACTGAAACACAGAGATACAAATGCTGTTTTTATTGAGCACCTGGCTACTGAATAAATCCATTTTCTAGGTTTACACAATACATTGAATATAAAAACTAACTAAATCACCTGGGCCTACAAATCAAGCTATATTACAGTTCAATAACCAAGAATATAACTAACTGAATTGAATATATTATATAACTGCAACAGCTGGGTTTTTAACTGATATGGCAGAGCAGAAAGTGCATTTTGACATAGTCATCTTGAGATATCATAGAGGCCAAAGAATGAGGCCTTACAGAGAAGGTCTCTTGAATCTTGTGCTGTCTCTTATATGCCAAAATGTTGGATCAACAGATTTCTTCATAGAGTTCCAAGAAAGAGCTCTCAGTTGTCAATCTTGCTTACTGGACATGAATCATAATTTGATTAATATTGACATGAAGATGGTGCTGCACTATGGTGGGTTGCCTCAGCCAATCTATTTTAACTATGGTCTGTTGAACAAATCACAGTGGTTGATTAACCAAGATGGACAATCCACAACTTTATAGTCAGTCACAGCTGAGGAGGAAAGGCATTAATCTGAACCTCTAGCATGTGAATCAGGATAGGAGGAAGCCCACAGTGTCAACTATGGTTTAGAAACCACGGTAGCTGACTTCACATATTGCATCAGGCATGCTTTATGAGATGTATAAACCTAGCTATCATTTCAGGGCTCAGTAAGATTTGGACTCTGAAAAATTCGAATAAATATGTCTTTGCAAGATACTAGCCAGCCCAGATGCTTATTATCCCACTGAAGTGAGCAGAGGAAGAATTGTGAGGTCTGTCTTTCTTATCATAACAAACTGTATATTTGTGCTTGAAGTGTATTGAGGTTGGGTTCATATAACACATGAAGCCCTTATTCCAGATTTAACAGTGATGACTCCAGTGCTGAGTGACAGCTATGCTTTAAAAAAATCTCTATTTTATCTATACTAGTGATATGGCTTGCTAAAACAACAAGTGGGGTTCCCCAAAGGTATTGAATCTCATATTAATCCAATCCATTTAAGACATGTTTAGCAAGTAAAATTCAAACATAACCATTTGGTTTTCTGACTAAACCATAATTGGCTGAGTTTGTACAATTACTAAGCCAGAAATCATGGTTTAGAGATCTATAACGGATGCATTCACACAGCATATCAAACCACAGACCAATCACATTGTGGTTAAGCGCAGGGAATAATTCCAGTCATCGCAAAGAAAACTTATTTTCATTCTACAGCTGCATCTGCTCCAACAAGAGACAGAAATGTTTTTTTTTGTTATGAGTGATGAATAAACAAGTCATTGATACAGAGGAAAGAAACCCAAACGAAGGGACTTTTTTTATAGAATTAGCAAAGCAAAAGAAGCAGCAGCTTCTCTTCCCTGCCGTTCTATGATTAATAGATTCTGTGATTCATCTTCATAATCGGTTGATGATCAAAATTACCCACCTCCAGCCAAGGCGACATCTCATAAACATGCTCTGGAAGCTTCACTCAGAAATTCTGTCACCTGCTGTGATAAGGAGGAGTGGCTTGGTTAGAAAACAGCATCTTCTTACCCTGGGATGCCACGGATCTGTTTCCCGCAGGGCTGGGTTGGCGTCAGCGACATGGGAGAACAGCATGGCTTGGAAACACAGCAAGCAAGGAGACAGAATATGTACTACCAGGTTCAAGTATGTGGTCTGTGAGAAGTGCTCGTATCCCGTTCTTGACCTATTCTTTGGTCATTTCCCCATCAGCAGCTTAGGGCACCGTTTCCCAACCTAGCCATTTCCAGGTGTCTGGACTTCGGCTGCCAAAATACTCATCAATGGCCATGCTAGTGGTGAAATTCTGGGAACTGAAATCCACGCACCTGGAAATGACCAAGGTTGGGAAACACTGTCTTAGAGCATCTTTGGAGTCATCTAATCAAAACAAAGATAAAGAGGGCAGCCTTTCGACCACTTCAACATTGGCTGGGTGATGCTACCAAGACACTGAAGTCATGAATGGGAACTGACCTGTAAGCCTCCCTTCTCAGTCGCTGACTTAAAGCACTATGCATCTGGAGCACTTGAAGAGCGTTCACAGGTTCTGGCTCAAAGTAACATTCATTGATTCAGAGGATGATAAATCCCATTTTAACAAAGTGATCTTCCAGTTTTGGCTTATTTCCTGTGAGGTTGCTTTCATTATTCTCAAAAGACACTGTGAGTTCTTGGCTGCACCACCTATTTCTGCTAATAAGACCTTTGGCGTCCTCTCAGACAACAGTTGTCATAATGTTTTTTAAACAAAACCCAGAGCTTGTTTGAGCCTGCAGGACAAAAAAAAAATCATATTTCTTAACACTGCAGTTATTTCCCATGAAATGTGCAGGCCACAATTGGAAACCATAACTTACCAGTAACATGTTAGATTGTGAATTGTAAACTATGCTTTATGACTTCTTAGACAATACAAACCAGGGCTGGGCTCACAGATCATGATACACCAAGATATTTTTCAGTCATAGTTGGCTGAATAAGCTAGGTTCTAATGTGGAGTTAATGTATAAATCTGGTCAGGAGAATTGTGGGGTCAATAAAATCAACATGATGGCTTTGACTGCATGATTGTAGCTATCATATCGACACTGATCCCCCTGCCCAACTGATGGAACCAATGGAAGAATGGTGCTTGCATTTTATATTGTTTCTCTGCCCTGATCAGAATCTTTTGACATGAAAGCATCTTCAGAGCATGGAACTTCAATCAGAAGGAAAATTTCAATGATCCGAGAATTCTGAGAGAACTAAAACAACAGGATGCTGCAAAGTGATGCAAAACTGACTCACTCTTATACTGATGGTGAACCTTTAGGGCTCAGCATGTCAAACATTCAGAAAATGCCTCATGTGACTCTGTTGGTGCATGCTCCCCCCTCGAACAAAAGAGAAACAATTCTCTGTCTCCCCCTCACCCCCCAATCTAGGCCACCCTGAACAATGGCACTTGGTGGCAGCGCCGAGGCTAGGCTTGAACCTGGGCCTCGACTGCAGTCCCAGTGCTACCACTGCCACTCAAACTGGCCACCTTGTGCCATTTCCCAGGGTGTGATTGGCCCCGTGGTCCAGCCCTCCCCAGGATTTGCCATGCACTTCAGGCGGGGCTCTCTTTGTATGGAGAGGCTGATCTGGATTGCGCAAGGCCTTTGTTCTTGAAACGGCTTCAGATAATGCTCTTCTGTAGTTCTGCACCTGCAAAAATTATGTGAGAATGGGGCATGCTTTTGAGAACAGTTGCTGGGTGTGGCTGAATGCTGGCAGGTGGTACAACACTTTTGACACGTGTCATAAGTTCGCCCTAACAGATTGATAATCCTTGCTAGATGTTTGCGACTTAGTCACCTTACTGGCTAAGAAGGTTTCCAGCAGATGGGACATTAAAAAGTATCAGAAGGACAGTTTATCAGTAGTGAGACTGAAAATCAAGAAATATTTGCCCATCCTTTATTTCTATGTGACCATTCCTCCACAGAGTTCTAGGTGTCCAATATCTTTCTTTGTTCTTCATTTTGCCATCTTGCAATTCAGAGATGTCAACATGCTGAGAAAAAAAAAGAACATAAGATAGCAAGTCGGTCCAGCTCAGCTGGGCCTCTGATCACAGGCAGCAATCTTCTGGGCTTCCAATAAGAGTCTTTCCTAATTTGGTCTAGGCACTGAATGACTGTCTTTTTTCATTTTCTCCCCAGTCACTGCCTGCCCTTTTAAAAGATTTAATTTCCATGCACCGCACTTATATTCTCCTCAGAAGGAATACCAGCTGATCTCCAATCGATGTGGGGATTTCTTTCAAAAGTGCAGAAATTTGGGTCTCTTCTACTTCTGTCATGTTTTGATTTATAACACATCCAGATCAGGGTGGATACATTTTAAAGACTATGGGCCTCATCCTTCCCTCTGCTCATAGGATGTTCTTTAAAAAAAAGGTAAAGTTTTCCCCTGCCAGTTGTGGCCGACTCTAGGGGTGGTGCTCATCTCCATTTTCTAGCTGAAGAGCCAGTGTTGTCTGAAGACGCTTCTGTGGTCATGTGGCCAATACGACTCCACACCGAGGCGCATGGGTGCTGTTACCTTCCCACCAAACTGGTGCCGATTCATCTACTTTAACTTTTAGATTCTACATTTTATTTCGAACTGCTCGCTTGGCAGGAGCTGGGGGAGGCAACAGGAGCTCACCCTGTTGCACGGCAGCACCGGGTCTCGAACTCGGGCTGCCGGCCTTCCAGCCGACAAGCCTGGCGTCTTAAATCTCTTGTCCACATCTTTTTCTGCTAATCTGAAGATTGTTCCCCTGTTTCCCCTACTTCTTGTCAATTCTTGCTTCCAACACGAGAATTGTTGATGAGCATCCACTAGGCCATTTTCACTCTGCAGTTTGGATTAAGATTGGGGCATTACGCACCACATTTCATCTGCATATTTATCTTTATATCGCGGAACTTTTTATTTTATTACTGTACTGTATGAAGAAAGAGAAATGTCTGGTAGTTAAAGCTTGGCTCCCTGGAACAGCAAGGAGTTTGGTTCTGAAGAGTAGGCAGGCTCAAGGGCAACAAACCAACCAACCCTCCATGTGTGAATAATTTTATCAGGTTTTTGTGGTTTACCAAAGTGACAGCAATAGCATATTGCTTTATTTTTGCTTAAATAAGCAGCATGTTTTCTGTTTTCCCCATTTCCGGCCACCAAAGAGTTTCAAAGACGTGACTGTTTGTTTACTAATCTTTATTGCCTTGTTTTGATATTTAGAAGTAGATACTATTAATTCCTTTTAGCTATTTTACCAGGCGGTGAGTCATGTAACCTTAGGCACAACTTTTCCCGATGCAGATGGAGTATTTAATTTATGAAAAAGTAAGACAAGCATACTAAGCAGCCATCTCTTAAAAACTCTTGTGGATCACAGAGCATCCTGACGGATGGGTGGATTTTCTCCTGGCCAATGACTTCCAAAATGGTGTGTAGAAAGAGATTTATTTTTGGTTGGAATGTGCATAGCCAATGGACAGGCATGAGTGAAATTTCGGCTTTAGCTTTTGTGTTCAGAATGAAAAGGGTTTGTCGGGAGAGAAAAACTAAAGATGAATAGTGTAGAAAAAACACACATGTAAGCTAAGAACCTTCATGTGAGGTGGGAAGTCAGGCGATATCATTGTTAGGATTTTGAGGATGGATACAAGAGCTTCTACTGTATATGGAAGTTCACAGTCAATTTTTTTTGCTAGGGGTTGTCTTGGTTGATGGGATTTGAAGTCCAAAACATAGTAGGTGGACACCAGGTTTCCTACTCTTGCTTATGGGTCATTGTTGATGAGCATCCACTAGGCCATTTTCACTCTGCAGTTTGTATTAAGATTGGGGCATTACGCACCACATTTCATTAATGACCCATTCATTATGGGTCATTGATTGGACCATTCAAAGCAGCAAAGAATTTTCCTGCAAGGGAAAATGGTTGGTGATTGTCCATTTGTGATAGTTCGTAGCATGCTGTTTATTTCAAGAATGATTATCCCAACTTATAAAACAGAAAAGAAGCAGGGGTGGACAGGGGAATGTATGAATTCACCACCACATCTTCTCTCTTCTTTCAACTTTATTATTGGATACCACAAAGTTTCCTAAGAAACACTTCAGCACCGATGAATTATGAATTGACGTTGTGTTCTTAAATGATATCCCACAGCCAGAGTCTGCAAACAACAAGCTTTTTATTTCAAATATTCTTTTATTTTTGTTTAAAGAACTGTATTGGACAACCACAAAATAATTTCACAGGAAGGGAACTGCTTGTTTCCTCTTCTGGCAATTTGGACTCTTTAATTCAGAGTGCAGCAGTGATGAAAAACACCTGGAATTCAGTACAGATAATGATAAATCTTGTATTTATACAGGCTGGGTTAACCCGGTCAGGTCGAGAACTAGCAGAGACATTCTCACTCTATCTTAAATTGAGTTAATCTCGGTTGGGTCTTTCATGGCTTCGTATATGGTGCAAATCTAACTCATTTAATGAAGTTATGGCTCGATGCCTTGTGTAAGACCTGAAAATGGGTTAATTTAATGACTAGCTGATGACTGTGGCATAAATGCAGCTTATGTAGATGTGATTCTTTTTCAGAAGAGAGCATGGAAATATGCTTTTCTCTTTAAGGGTATCACATTGATTACGGCTTGCACTGAAAGGACACACTCTTCCCATCCTTCTCCTCGGCTGGACAGGGATGTAACAAGTTGCATTGTGGCGTTATTGCTTCCATAGCTAGACTTTGTGAAGAGCCTTAATTAGGGTGACTAGATCTGGGCTGTGACAATCCAGAAGGTCACTAGATGGCAGCCAAGGGTGCAGAAAACCCTGACTTGGCTGCCATCTGGTGGTCCTCTGATGGCCATATATCCATAGTACTTTAATGAGGAAGCAAAATGCTTGCCTTAAATGACTCTCAGCTTACCTGCACCTGTTTGAAGACCTTTTCCACTTTTCCATTGTGCAGGCATCTGCTGAGAGATCCCCACCCTCTGCTTTTCTTTTGTGAACAATACACACATTTAATAATAGCACTGAAAATGAGTCCTATTCTCTTCTCCTGAGCAGAGATCAATTTTCATGAATAACAGAATAGGGAGACTCAAGTCAGTCAGGTTTAGAGTGCCATTATATATCCCTGGGAACGCAAAGGCTGGAAACTTGCTTTACTCGCCTAGCAGTACAATCATTTTACCAACAAGGTTAACACTGGTTCCTTGCCAAAGCAAGCAACAGACACATCGCTCAGAAATGTTGTTTCTCCTGAGTTTGCTTGCTAAATAGAGAAGGAAAGTTGTTCAGCATGTTTTTTACTTGTACTTGTGGTGTTGGAGGTATTTTAACAAGGACAACTTTCCGAACTGGGGACATGCTGAAATGAAATTAGGAACAGAGAATTTTTCCAAACTTAAAAAAAAAAATCTGTCCATTTTATTTTAGAATTTGGGAGAAAAAGAAATGAGAAAAAGTTGTATTGTGGCTCACAATTGCTAAACCAAATCATAGCTTACCTGATTTTACCTGCTGTGTAAATCAGGCCATCATGTTAAACCACATTAATATTGATTCTGGCTTAGCATGTACTATGACACATCTCCAAGTTAATAGTAATTTTATTGAAAATTACACTTACAGTGACAAAAAACTAATACAAAACTGAAAAAAGAAAAATAGAAGGTGCAGGAAAAATAGAAAATAGAAAAAAAAGAAAATATAGGAATATAACAAAGAAATAAAATAATTATACAAGTGACTTCCCCTTCATCATAAATATAACCAATTTTATTAACTTATCTTCTGCTCTTAAAATAATACAAATGATCTCTTCTTCCCATATCCCATCTCTTATCTATAAAAAAGTTCTTAAAACTTTATAATTTTAGTACTGATCAGCAAAAGTCTATTGAGGGTTACCAGAAATAATGATTTATTTATTTTAACCTTAATCAACTAAACCAACTTTATATTCCTTCTTTTTTGTTTTCAACAACATTGATCTTTAGTTCTTTCAAATAATGTCCTAGAATTTGATTTCTTTTCATTTTTTCTTTGTCCCTCCTCACAAAATCATGCATCTTTTAGCTGACAGCAACACCCTCTCAGTCCATCAGCTGTCATCTTCCTTTTCAAGGTTAATGGCTGGCTTGTTTCTTAAATTCATCTCTTACAACTTCTTTCCAACTAATGTTTTGGAGCCCAATAGGTAGGAATGTTAGCCTCTTTGGATTCACAAAATAGCGGTGAGTTTGAATGCTTGGCAACAATTTCTACTGAAGATAGAATAATCTCCTTTAACTGGGTTTACACAGCCACCAATAAACCAACAAAATGCCAGGGGGTGATGATGTTCAATCCCCTGGAATGAGCTGTATAATTATTTCTAAAATCACTGTTGATCATGATCTTGCGTTGGTTAATCAATCAGAAAAGATTTTTTTTTCTTGTGCAGACCCAATCACTGTGGTTTGTAGATCATGGTTTAGAGTTGGAGTGCAAAAAAGTGTGGTTCATAGGCATTGTACAGCCCATTATCCTTCTTGTTTATAATCCCTAAATGGCAGGATTAAAACATTCAGCCCATTTCTTTTTTCATTTTGGGAGTTTGGAGGATTTAAAAGAACAAGTGCCAGAGGAATCAAAAATTCAAGATGGCAGCTATGACCACATGATCAAAGGCCTGTTCCGTTATGCGTATTGCAAGAGTGATACATTTTTAAAGGGAAGAGGTTTTTAATCACACAGTCACAACTGCCATCTTGACTTTTTTGAATCCTCTTGCAAATGCCACAGTGAGTGCCTTTACCTTCTGTAGCTTGCTCTGGATCCTAATTCCAGATACAGCTCTCAACATGGAGCCTGGTATGCTCTCAACCCAGCAAAAATGTGTGGTTTGAACTCAGCCAATTTGTGGCTTAGTCAACAAATTAATTAAACAAATCAAGACAACTCTCAGTGTTCAAACTCAGGCAGGAAGTTAATTGCTCTATTTGTGAAAATGCCTTTTATTGTTATTCAGCATCCGCTGAAAAACATTTTCAGATGTACTCAGTGGTGACCCCTTCTTTCTCCCTGATGATCACTTAAAAGAATAGCTTAGATGACAGGGCCTGGGAAAAAAGAGGAGACAAGCCGAAGTATCTCCAGCTATTTCGTTCAATAAAGATCTCATTGTCTGCCCCTGTGGGATACTTGACTCACGTAGTCATGGGAGGATTCTCACAAGCTATGGCAAATAAGGCAAGAGTTTGTGCAACTTCCGGCATCTAAGAAAACCTCCCATACCCTCAAGCACTTGAGGGAACTTAGAAATGTTTGTGGGATGAACCTCTGCACTGATGAAGCAGAACAGTACAAATTATTTCCTTTCCTTGATGGATTGGAGCACTAAGAATATCTTATACTAATGGGACTGACAAAATGTCTTGTTTCTGCCCATTACATGCAGCTCTTTAGTACCACCCACTAATGAGAAGTTGAAGGGAGAAACAGTTCAGTTGGAGCTGGAGAAGACCCCTGAGGCAGGTTCAGTGACCCAAGAGTTTGGTCCTTAAAGAAAAAAAAATACTCATTTATCTCAAGATTGCTGGCCTCTCCTGTTACGCACATGCATTATTCAATACGAGCTGCAACAGTTCATTTTAGTACATGCTTTGAAATAACGAAAGAAAGAGAGCATCTGCAAAGATGCTGAAGTAGGCAGATGCAACTTCTCATGTTTCGGTTGCTTGCAGAGAGAATACCTTCCTAAAAATAAAAAATCTTCACCCGACGTGGGAGTTTCAGGTTGCAACTGATGATTTCTTCTCCTTTTTGCTTAACTCACCCGTGCAGGATTATCGGGTGCTAACTCATGCCCTAATCCAACAGGTTATTACAAATCTACCCTACCATAAAAGCTCAGGGCTGCAACCTAGTGAAGACATCCTAGGGAAGGTAATGGATAATCGCTTTCCGCTCTTGTCGGAAAAGCGGTGAGGGAGGGGAAGAAACAATTAAAATGTGTTTTTTTTTAAAAGACCGGAAGCCTTACGATATATAGACTTTTTGCTGAAAGAAGAGAAATTGAATGATTTACGGATTTGTGGATAAGAAAAGGTTAGGAGGAGGAGGGGGGTCTTTTAACAAAACGTGGATCAAAAGAGTCGACATCAAGTGTTTTGCTCGGGGGGCTTGAATATATAGGTCACACTTCATTTTTAAATAGGTCGTCCTCAACATGCAAGTGCAATTGGGACCCAAGCTTCTGTCCCTAAACGAGGTAGTCATTAAACAATCCACACCCAATTTTACAAACTTCTTTTGCTGTGGTTGTTAAGCAGATCGCCACGGTCAGGTGAACCCCACGGTTCCATCGTTGATTTTGCTTATCGGAAGCTGGCTGGCGAGGCTGCAAACGGCGATCGAGCGATTCTAATATGCTGCGACCATTGTAAAAGCAAGCCAGTTGCCAAGCTCCTTAATTCTGATTGTTCGACTGTGGGGACGCTGCGATGGTCGTAAGTGTGAGGACCAGGCATGTCACTTTTTTTCAGCACAACTTTGAATGGTTGCTAAATGAACGGTTGTGAAGCCGAGGACCGTCTGAATGCGTTTCCCCAGAAATCAATCCCAACATGTTCAAAAAAGCATTTGTATGTTTTCTAGGATTTGCCGTTGCAGGACACGTTCGGAGTCGTGCCGCCGTATGTTCCCCAACGCTACTTAGGCACGCTCGCGTAAGGGGTGCGAAAGAGTCGTCGTCAGCGAGAAGCAGCAGGGAGCAAGATGCCAATCCCTCTGCTCGCCACAGAATCGCCTCCCTGTTCCTCTGTCAGATTTTGCAGTTGCCCTTTCCGGATTCGGCACCCTTCGTGGAACGATTCGGTGCCGCTGGAGACTTTGGCCACCGTTCCTTGCTGAACTCTTCCGAGGTTTGGTCCAGGCAAACAGCAAAACAAAACTGCACATGGGAAACTGACCTAAGCTCTGGGAAATATGTGTCTGAAAAGGATGATGGGGGAAGAGAGGGACTTGATCGCCTCGGCTCCCGGACCATTCTTCGATATGAGGTCATGGCAGGGGGAAAAAAACATGAAAAACACGACCTGGCCTTCATCACCGCTTTCGCTACTCGCTTCCAGCCTGCAGCCAAGCTGGGAGTCTGCAAATCTCCCGAATTTCCCTGACAGCTAAAACAGGCGCAGTGGCCAATTCCAGTGCAACGGGCAACGCAACATCGGCGCAGGCTAGCGAGGGGTCCCCCGGTCTTTTATTTTGCACTCCATTGGCTTTTTACATCTCAGCCAACAGATTCCAGATCAGGAAAGGTCGGGCAGCAAAGGCCATGAAAGTCAGCCTTTGAACTGATTATTTTCGACTATCAGCAGTTTCCATAGAGGGATGGACGGTGGCTAGCATAGCCGCTCAGCCTACAAAAGATGATTTAAGAGGGCCTGGGATGTACCCGGATGCTACTCAGGAATTCTGAAGAGACGTATGCGCGTGTATAATTTTGGAAAAATGAAGGCTTACTTTTTTTTTTGGTGTAAACTTTTTTTTTTGGTGTGGCTTCAAGTCACTCGCGAGCCTGGTGACTTTTTGACCATGTCTCTGCAGTTTCCTTAGCAAGATTTTTGGAAGTGGCTTGCCTGTGTGTGTGTGTGAGAGAGACAGAGAGAGAGAGAGAGAGACAGAGACAAACCCAAAATCACCCAGCTGGCTTCATCCTAAAGCAGGACCAGAACTCTCAATCTACACTAAACTGGCTCTCATACACAATTTATAAAGAGTAATTTCCTAAGGAAGTTGCATCTTTCCATCCATTTGAATACCTTCTCAATCCCCATTTTTTCTAGAGCTGGATCTGGCATATTTATAATGCCTGAACATCAAAAACATCAGGCAAACCCTGATTAACTCTCCAATAAAAAGCTTCCCTTGTGGATTTTCCCTGTCCCCAATTCATCTTACATGGATGGCCTATTTGCAAAATCTCAGGCACCGGAGAAGCAAAACAGCTGTAGTGCTTTGCTGGAATGAGCACAAAGCAGGAAAATAAAATACTCTGGATACTGTGCAAGAGCCATAAATGCACAGTATTAACGAATAGGCAAATTCATTCAAAAATGAATTTGATTTAAATCTTTTATTTAAACAGGAGTAGTTTCTACTGACTAGCTTAGGATTTTCAAGATGCAAAAGTCACTCTGTTTGCATTGGTATGCTGCCTTACTTTTCCCTCAGATAGCTTGTGAAACAGGAAAATGTCTGGCCTTCAATCACTCCCTTAAAATGTTGCATTTCAAACCATTTTGATTCTTTCCAGCTACCTCACTGGACTGTACCAGGTTCTTCGCATGAGCAGAGTATGTTATACAATGCTATGGTTAAATCTTTTTTAATGACATGCATCCTTTCACTAAGCTGTCTTTCTTTTTTATAGTAATATGTTTCAGAAAAGATAATTTTCTATTAAAATTCAAGGTTCTACGATTACCCCATCAAGTGTTGTTTTACTGCTAGGCTGGCAAAATCTTGGACATCGCAATGCTTAATTGCAGTTGGGACAGTACTAAATTCCCAGAGATCAGGGGCTCCATAATTCATGAAAGGCATAAATGGCAATTTATTGATCTGGTGCTGATCTCGTACAGAAATTCAAAGCCAGAGTACAAACTGAGTACAAAAATTGCAAGCACAGATGCTCTGAGTGTATTTAGTACCAGAATGGTGTTAATCACCTTTGACAGCAAAGAAAAAGAATGCATGAAAAAATACCTCAAATACAGTACAAAACATCCCTTGGAAATATTGTATTGAACTCTTTAAAAATCCAAACAATTGCTCAGTGGTTAAATTCTGAAGTGATGATCCTTTAACATTGAAATAGCAGATAATTCTGCCCACCAAAGAGACATGTAAACAAACCTACCTCAACATGGAAGAATGGCTTATAATCTGGGTTGATATATTATGCTAAGTCATGTTTTGTGTCTAATCCCAAATCAGCTTTTGGGGTATTAATATTTCATTTCACTATGCTTTGAGTTCTAAATGTGGATCAGGGAATGTGTCAACTGGTTTTCACACAATCACCATTCTTAAGGTAACTGATTTGAGACAAAAACGTGTATTTAGACCTTAGTTTATTTTCATGCAATCTTTTGCTAAATTTCAAAAACCTTGAATAGTACATTCAGATCTCTGGCCAAACAAATTTTTGCATACTATGTCAGGAGAACAGAAAAAGAAACGTGAGTGCTAGAAAATGATTGCAAAGAAAGAATTAGTCTACACTTCCTCTTGGTTCTGGCCCACCCATTGCTGGATTGGGCCCCACTAACTTACAATATGGGACTGATATATTACTACTTTGATAACAAACAAAACCTTTTGCTTAATAGGGATACAAAGCTTAACACTGAGTGCGACAAAGTTCCAACTTGTACATAGAAATGTGGTGCTCTTTGAATGTTCCAAGAAAATTACAAAGCAGCTTTGCAATTTTGGTTCAGACTTGCCATAATATCTGATTTGTACATTGTGGATTAATGAAAGTGAAGGGGATAAATACCCCCATCTTGCATTTTAGGTTTGAGATCAGGAGCCTATGAGGAGCAATTTCAGCCTAAATAGTTCAAACAGCCCATGATACAGAAGTCAGCTGGGCATACTCAGAACAAAACCTCACCCTTGACTGGGCCAAAGCACCAACTGTGGTTGTTCAATGACTTCCTTCCACTTCTCTGATAGAGTATCTCTGGTCTGCATGATTGTACATTCCTTCAGCTGAAACTCACACACACTCTGCAAAGAAAACAACCTATTACACAGAAGATTTTTCTGCCATTTTCCTCATCTGATCATTTTCTATGCGTATAACTTTTTTTGGCATTAAATCCTGCAAGCTGTCACTCCTGTCTAAAGCATTACAGTTTGGGATAAACTGGCCTGTTTTACTCCCATGCTTATTTTTCCCCTTTTTTTCTGACTACTTTAGCAAGGCAGGACAAGGACATAGGAAGAGGTTATTTGGGTATGGAAAGCCCGCACCTCAAATGACACCTATCATGGGCTGGAGAAATAAGCATGCTGAACAGCAGGAGTGGGACCTCCCTATTTACTTTGGCAGTTTGTTTTCCTCACTGTAGTTCAGTAGTAAAAGACAGGAGTCACTGGGGAGGCTGGAAAAAGTATCCGGAGTCCTCCCTGTGGGAACAGAAGATGAAAAGCTTCACCTTTTCCGAAGGTGGACAATGGCTCAATTCACAGACTGCATCAGTCCATCCCATGTATAATGCGACATATGTTCATAGACCACAGTTTATGGCTTGATGCATTGGGCAAAGGATTCATTCCAAACGGTTTCCTCGCAAAGCCTGTCTGAGCCACAACAGAGGTTAAGCCACAGACCAGCCAGCCACATTTGGTCTTAGCGTGCAAGACAAACCCAGCGATGATGCTCTGTCGCACAACCCCTCATTTACGGGCTCAGCGAGTTGCGGGCTGGCGTCTGAATCCCCTTTCCAAGCAATCCACCACAATCAAGGCGGACAGCAGACGGGGCCACCCTCCGCCAGCCCCTCGCCCGGCAGGCTCGCCAGGCAGATCCCGGAGGATGCCACGAAACCCCCGAGAACCGTCGCTCCCTCGTTCGACCCCCCGCCCTTAGCCCACCTCCCGTGCAGGGCCGTTGTTGCAGGGCGGAGGAGGGGGGGGGAACCGGCCGCCCTCTTCCGCGCCCGCAAAGGCACGAGGAAGTCCGGCGCAGCGACCGCCACGCTCCGAGCCCCGCCCTGGGGCGAGGGGCGGAGCTCCGGCACCGCCGGGGCCGCCTCTTTCCGCCCCCTGCCGCCGCCGCGCGAAGGGGCGAGGCCTGCGCGCGCCTGCGCCGAGAGCATCGCCCGCCGCTGTCGCCTCGTTGCGGCTCCTTCTTCTCCTCGGGCGAAGCGGGGACGGCGGCTGGCCGGCGGACGCGGGTGAGGCCCCGGGGAGCGCGAGCCCGCCGTTTTCCTCCTCCTCCGTCTCCCCGC
>JANHZU010006446.1:241674-252800 GCA_032468055.1 Acrochordus granulatus | reverse complement strand
GTAGTTATACACAGCAGGCAAGGCAAATATATACTATTATTTGTAAATAATCCTTTATAACATGTCTGTGAAGACTCTCACTCGTCCAGGGTAATTGCATCGCAACAAAGTTTGGAAAACAGATGCCTGTTTTTTAAACTTTGTTGCAATCCTTTATAACTGTATCTTTTGGCCTTTATATGCTGCCCAAATTTGTTGATGTTAATTTTCTTTTTTCAATGTTTATCCTTTCAAATTGCTTTAAAAATATCACCTTCAGTTTCAAAAGTTTCGCTAAGTGTTTGTTTATGATTGCTTCTGTATTAGAGCTGGCAAATATTGGTGAAAGCATTTGGATCTGAAATCTAATAAAGGATTTGCACAATTATTTTTTAGTTATTATGAATATCAGATAATACTAATTTTCTAATATTTATTATTATTTCCAATATATTTTGCAATTCATTACCTGAAAGGATTTGTAACCTGTTGCTTTCAGGTGCCTAACATTGTAAAGCGCAGTCACAGTTTCACTTAGTGATCTCTTTGCTTAAGAACCAAGGTGCAAGTGAAATTGTGGTTGCCAAACAAGGACTACCTATACAGTTATCGAACAACCTGCCATGTTGCATTCTGCCTTCTGGAACGTAGAAAGTATTTTGCTGTTTACTGCTCAAGTTCCTTTATTGTAAAAGCAGTTTTTAGTTTTTGTTCTGTCTTTAGTAATTCAGGAATTTGCACTGCATATTTATTTTAACATGCCCACTTTTTAAAAAGAAAAAGTGACATGTAACTCCTAACTATTAGTAGTTGTGCTGCCAAGATGCTACCATGGGAAGGCTGACCCAGATTTAAAAGATCTGAAATGATAAATTGTTGGATTCTAGGGAATCAATATAGGTTCTTGCTATTTGTTCCAACTAAATTAAAGAGAATAAACACTGAAAGCTTATAAATGGATTCCCAAATTACTAATATTGCCAAATAAATTATTCCTTCCTTCCAGGAGCCTCATTAGAAAGCATATGCAGATGCACATTAGTGTTTTAGATTGTCACTGGAACATGGGAGATTCTGCAATATTTTTCTCTTCTACAATTAGGAATTTATTAAAGGAAATAAAACAACAGTTCCTTTGTATATTACTTTTGTAGAGTTGCTAGCAACTATGCCTTTAATACCTAGGACAGTATGTGTTTTATGCAGGATCATTATTTGGAACAATAACTGCATCAGTAATCGTAAAAGAAAACAGGTAAAAAATGGTTCCTTGTGTGTATTATTTATGTAAAATGGTTTGCCTCTAGGCTTTCAGAAAGTAATCATTCTAACCTAGAGGCCTTTATTATTTCCATGATTATCATATTTGAAGAACAACGGTTTTTGTGACCTCTATTTCCTGGAAAGTATAATTAATTCTTGGAATGAGTGCTAAAATGATAAAATCAAGAAATTCCATAATAAAATGAATGCAAACATTAAGGAAACTAAAATCAGAAACAAATCTTAGGAGACCCAGAACAATAATAGTTTTGATAAAGATACCTTAGTCCCTCAGATACAAGTTGCTAATAGGAACAGGAATTTCTATTTTGAAATTCTCTACAGCATTTTCTCTCTCCCTCCTAGAATTTCTGCTTTATAGAAGTGATATAATTGTTCTATAGACATCTTACATGGGAGTTATTTGATTCAACCGAACAGACAGCATAATATCAGAATAAACTTTAGTGACTATTTCCACACTTTTAAAAGAAGTGAATGTAGTACCATCTGCTGAAAGTTTCCAAAAAAACTTAAACTGTTTAGTGCATTTCATTAATGTTCTAACTATAAGGTGTGATAAACATAGCAACAGCTTTAACAGATGGAAGAAATGAGGCATAGCAAAAGTCATATTCTGTTACAGGTAGTCCTTGAATTACAGTGGTAATTGGGACCACTTACTGCAGCACTCCCTGTTTGCAGCATGGTGCAAAGCCGAAACCTGCAGCCGCCTGGGCAGTGCCAGCTGCCCCAGGAAATTGCAGCTGCCCCAGAGCTGCAGCTGCCCTGGGAAATTGCAGACACCCCAGGAAGCTGCAGCCACCTCTTAAGACCCAGCCAGCTGTGTTTTATAACACATGGAGGGCACACTTTTTTTTCCTTTGCTATAAGTTTTTAGATTATTTTAAAAAGATTATTATGGACAATGACTAATCATGAAAAGGGATGCCCATGACTCAAACTGTACTTCAGTTAGATGATTTAGGAAGTACAGTATTTATTACTATTTTATTGAGTAATAGTAATATATTACAATTTTTATCATTTATGTAGCTTACAGTTTTATATTTATGTGCTTTATTTCCCAATTTGCCATTCATTTTGTGGAAAGGGCTGCTTTCTGTATAATTTTTAACATTTCCTCTTACTTTTAAAAATAATCAACGATCTTGAGAGAATTTGGTCCTGCTGATTAATGAAGATTGGCCCAGCTTGCTTTCTGTGCTGCCTCACTTTGTGCAGAAAGCAATCCATATTGTTTGTTATTTTACTTTCTTTCTTTTCTTTAGCATCAATATAAACAAGTATCAGTTGTTGAACTGAAGGTTGAACTGAAAGTCTTCTGCCTCATGTACAATATAGCGCAAGCTCAATAAAAATGATGTTATCAGTGAAATCTTATCTTAAATATTGGTGATGGGCCCTGTACTAATCCTTAAATCACATGCCACTAGAGAGAGGTTTTTAATCTTACTTTCCTATTTGTGTTACATAAGGAGAGTTCTTTGAAAAAAAATGACAACCCACTGCATGACTTTTGGCCAGTATAAGATTTCTGTTATAAAGCGGGGGATATCCCAAAATAATACTGTACTAATCTGTTAAATCTCTCTTGTAGTACAGGAAACACACACACAGACACACAGAGACACAAAATTTGCTGCTCACCTTTACCTAATTATTTTTCCACCATTAACTCCATCATGCACAGAAAGGTATTTACATTAGCAAGACTAATGTTTTATCCTTTATGGGGTAAGCTTATGCTGGCAGGAATGTTTTATAAATGTCCATATTTTGAATTTCTCAGTCCATGTCAGAATGAGACCATTGATACATGTTTTGTGCTAACCCTTATATTATACTTAGCTGTCTTTACTGCTCCCTTTTCTTAATAAATATTGCCTTGAAATTGAAGTTACGTGCTTTTTGCTAGTGGATTGTTTACTGTGATTTCTAAAAGGCATTGGGTTTGGATGGTCTAGCTACTTAGGCCTTATATGGAAGGTAAGCAGCATTTAATGCTTGTCACTAACTTTTGTTCTTCTACTATGTTAATTTCTCATCTTGTTCCATTGCCTTATACTGTATCACTGGTTTCTTTTTTGATTTTCAGCTGTGGATCAAATACATACATAAAAGTAAACTTTCTCATGGTAGATAGCTCTATTTAATGTGGTATGTGGGAAGATAGCTTAAGGGAAATGTAGGCTTCTAAATTGGGGTTAATTTTGCTCTTATGGACATTTGATGCAGTGGATTGCAACTGAGTATGTTGCCAGTAACATTTTTTTTTCTAGAAATTAAATTGTTTTAGCTTGGTTAGTAGTAGAATATGAACTAAAATTTGTAGTCAACTACAAAAAAAATAAATAAATAGCCATTTATTTATTGCTGCAGTATAATCTAATTTTCCCATAAATATTAAATGGAATATAGTTAAACTTTAATGCCTTGTATCATAAAGACTTGAGGTGCAGTAATTAATATTGAGTATTGTTTAGTAGAGTTATCTTTTTAATCTTTCATCATAATTTTATGGCCTTATGATTAGAAAGTTATTTATCTGGCCCTAATGTAAAGTATTTATCTTCTGAAAGAACCTTTTTCTACTTAAAATTACCTTCAGAATCTCTGTTTTTATAGAGACCGTAGGTGAATTATCTTATTTTTATAGGTAGTCCTCATTTAACAACTGGTCACTTAGCGACTGTTCAAAGTTGTAACAGTTCCCCTGAAAGCTACTTATGATTTTGTTCCAGAGTTCCAACAGCAGCACTTCTCCTACATGATCACATGACTGTGATTTATGTTTGTTGACGGTTTCTGGCCTTTTCGGCCAATTACCAGCAAATTACACCCATGGGAATACATTTCCTCACTTTATGACAGCAGCATTCACTTTACAACTGTGGCATTTGCTTGATAACCGCCGCAAAAAGATTGTAAAATCAGGTTGGTAGTGTGGTGCCCCGACTTACAACTCTCCTGACTTATATTGGAAATTCCGGGCTCCGTTGCAAGTCGACTAGGCGAAACTAGTCTCTAAATCTTTATTGTTTAGCCTTTATTACTCTGTTAGTCTGCCATGTGAGAAACATGTTCTTGCCCTCTCTTCCTTTTCACATGGAATTGATAAAGTCTCCTGAATGGAAGATGAAACATCTTCCTATTACATCAAATAATAAAAAGTCCAGTTGCCTTTATGAAAAAGTTTTACAATCTTATTTGCAATTTTGCAGTATCCTTCTCTTGCTCTCTGTTCTTTCTCTCATTCCCTTCCCCACTTTACTCTGTATAAAGGAACTGTTGAGGGAAGCTCTTGATAAATGGCAGCAGTAATAAATGCCCATTTTAGCCATGCTCCACTATACAAGCTACCTGTCACTTGGGGTATTTGTCTACGTGTATGGATAAGGAGCTCCTGCCACTTTTTGGAGGACAAAAAGCAACTTGTGGAGGTTGTGATTTGTAACACATCATTCCCATGGTCTCTGCTGAAGGCTACAAACCTTTCATATAGCAAGGCTTGCGTCAGGAGAAGATGGACAACATCATTAACATTGGATTAGATGCATGAAGTTAGGTGGCCTCAGCCATGGTCAGGAAAAAAAACTTATGAGGAAGTGTCTTGAAAGAACAGTTACTATGACGGCACTGGGAGTTTTGGGATGAAGTGAAGGAGCCTTAAAAAGGTCCTGGGATACAAAAGAAAGGCAGCTAACCATAAAAAATCTGATATTAGATTATTCAAGCTTAATTCATAAACAAAATCCCCCATATAAGTAATGAGAAATATCAGTACAAGCTTATTATCTTAGACATACAGAATTCCCTTAGTATTTGAGCATAAGCATAAGAGGATCCATTTAAACATAAAACTTCCAGAGCAAAATGTATAAATGATGATAAAGAGAAAAATGAAAGAATGATCTTAATACCTTGTTTTGAGGATTCCCTTTCCTGATTCCCTTAATAACCAAACTGTTCTCATATTAATTCAGATTCAACAATATAAATTGAAAATAAGTTTTTGAAGTAGATAAATGTCTAAACCACAGTTTTCATGTTATTAAATTACCAATGGACCCTGTTTTATTTGATAGTAATTTCAGATTATTTGAACATAGGACAAAGCCTAGTTCTTCTGAAAAGTTTAGATCTTTCTGGTCTCATATTATGACTGAATTATTATAATGTTAAGGCTACATTAGGTTAATTGCAGATGAATTGTTCAGTGGATTGAAACAAGTTCTTTAGCAAATCAATTTGGAAAAAGGGAAATAAGATAAAAGAAAACCATTTTTACATAGCAATTACAGTGATGTAATATTTGGAATACTTTATTTTATTTATTTTATGAATGAACATTCATGGAATAAATGGGAATGAACATTCCCAGGAAAACATTGGTAACAGTTCTCAGGCAGTCACCTCCATTGACTGATCTTCCTGAACCTTGAGTATTTGAAGTGGATTTTCTTTACTTGTTTGAATTCTTGGCCTTTCGAAACTAGTTAGATTTACTTTTTTGTATGACTTGGATTAAACCCTCCCAACTTATTCTCTTGCCTAAGTAAGAGTGTAAATTGGAATAATACAAATATATTCCTTGCTTTAATAAGACCAAATGGAAAAATCAAGGTGGTACATGACTGGAAGCAAAAATATATTCAATATTTAGAAATAATTACAAGTATTTACTTGCATAGTTGTGGGACTATTAATACTATAACGAATACACAGTGTCACCCAATATCAGACCTTTTCTATTTTGTCTCCTATTGTCTTCTACTGTCTGCTTTAGCAATATTATAGACTTTGAGTCCTTAGGTCGTCCATATATGGCTGGGCTTAGTGGTAATTAAGATTACTGTATATTGCTGGTCTGTTCCATAGCATGCTCTAATTTGGCTTGTATTCTGCTTTTGGATTACTAGAATTACTTACCTTGATGGCCAATCTTACTGAATACTTTCCTCCCCCATGTCTCACATAACGAGAAAGAATCTTTCTTTGTGAAATTGAAAATGTCACCTAGAAAGGACAAGCTTCCAGAAGCACAGTTTGAGAAAAGTGTTTCTAACTATTATTAGATATGTAACTTCACAATGTTTATGTAAAATATTAAATCTAAATATCCTATCAATATTGCCAGGCTGTCAGCTAGAGTTTAGCTATGCATAAACCTTCAAAGTGTATCCAAGGGGAGAAAATGAGGATTGAGATAATATAAAGGATAAAGATCCTCCATTTTTATTAAACATAAAACTTCCAGAGTTTCATGGATTTCTCCTTCATGAATTTCTCCTTCACCTAGAATCCACAAAATATATTAACTGATAGACACATTTGGTATTTGGAAAAGATGTGGACACTTGCAAATTGGATGCAGCTATAATGGTACTTGTCAATGATTTTGGGAGACAGGAGAAAGAGTTGCAGCCTAGACAACGATCTGATAAAATTTGAGTTTGGAAGAGGAGTGTTGCCAAAAACTTCTTAGAGGAGATCTCTAGTTCTTGAGAGAATAAAAGTGAAGGAAGGGAGGGCTACTCTCAGATTTGCAAGATTCTGTTCATGTAACCCTTACAGTAAAGTTATGGCCAGTACAGTGTTTCTTGTTCGGCTTCTTATCTGGACTGCCTAGGCTAAAAGAGATTGAGGATGCTATCATTTATAAAATAATTACTTCCCTATGCACATGAATATCTTACTCTGGTTATCTTTGTCCACTATTAAGGTAGATAAATTAAAAGGTAAAGGCTTCCCCTGCCAGTCGTGGCTGACTGTAGAGCAGTGCTTATCTCGAATTCACAGCTGAGGGAACCAGAGTTGTACGAAGACGCTTCTGTGGTTGTGTGGCTGGCATGATTATATGCCAAGGTACATAGAACACTGTTATGTTTCCCACTGAATTTGGCAGTACCAATTTATCTACTTGCATTTTTACATGATTTCAAACTGCTTGGTTAGCAGGAGCTGGGACAGGAACAGGAACTCATCCCTTTATGTGGCACCTGGTCTCGAACTTGGGCTTCTCACCTTCCAGCCGACAAGCCCAGCTTCTTAACTGCTCGGCCACCATGCACTCTTAGGTCGATAAATTACTTCTATACAAACCACTGGACTGTAACAACTCCTCTTTTTATTTTCTAAGAAGGCTTATAGAACTCAGAAATATAATTGGGAATAAAGATGAAGCTGTGGACCACTATTACTGTTTTCAGCATGCCACCTTTGCATTACTTAAGATAATGTTTTAAAAATATAGAAAAATCAGGTGGAACAAGGAGCTGATGGGCATCAGGGAAGGCATCCACAGAAGCATTGGTGCCCTTAGCAGTTTTGTTGGGGACCAAGGATATAGGCTTATGGATTAAGAATTATTTAACTTTCTCAAAACATACAATGTATTTATGACTATGAAGACTTTTGTTGCAGTGTATTTATGAGTTCATCTTTTTCTTCAAGAATGATGAAGTCCTCTTTACATGCAGAAGAGGATGATTTTGTGCCTGAGCTTCAGAGATGTATTCATCCCCGTGAAAGACCAGATTGGGAAGAGACCCTCAATGCAATGGTAAGGCATTATTGTTATTGTTAACAATATTATACATTCTGCTTGTTATTATTTAAATGATCTTAGATGTGTAGATTTTTTTTAAATGTACTGACTACTTGATAAGTTTGAAAATCATAAAATGTTCCATCATTGGATGTACTCCATACATAGGGAAAGATGATAATGTTGCCTACTGAGTGTTTTTCATTATGTCCTAGATGGCGTAGCTTGTGATTATTTGTGGTCCATAATATTACAATGGTTCTCAGTCTTCATGAATTTCTCCTTCACCTAGAATCCACAAAATGTGATCCCTCTCCTTGAGGAAATTAAATTTATAAACATACTGTAAATATTATTAGCATTATAATAATTTGGTCTGAAAAATGCTGACAACATGAGAATAGTCCTCATTTAATGACCACAGTTGGAACCAGCAACTCCTTCACTAAGCAGAGTGGTTTCTGAGTGAGAAATCACAGGGCCATAACTGTTCTTGTGGCTTAAAACTGACAAGACTAATTAGTTTAACTCCTTCAGCTTTTGTTTGCCTCCTAATCCCTCCCTCCCCTTTGGAATATTCACCTGTGATAATTAACAAGAAGGGAATTAATGTTTGTATTTATGAAATTTGCAATTTGTCTAGGCAGCCTTTCCTGTGTCTGATCTATTCACCCATCCAGAGTAAGAGGAAGGAATTACAAGAGAGTAAACAGGTGCACCATATCCTGGGCTGTTTGCGTAGTGTGCTAGCAACTGCAGACGACAGCACATTGTATAAGACAGCTTTCATTGTGTATTCCCCATTGTGTTCCTGCTTACTCTCATGTAGACCCTTCCTCTCCAATCTTTCTGTTCTGCAATGGAGGAAAAGAAAAGAAAACAACAGGTCAGGCACAGGACAATGCATACTGACTGTAATGTGATCATGTGATTGAAGGACAGCAACATCATAGCTTCAAATGGACATTGAACAAGGCAGTTGGCAAGCAGGGACTACCTCTAATATGCTTCTTACCCACTCTCCAAATTCGCTAAGCTTATTTATTTATTTATTAAATTTATATGCCGCCGAAATCCAAAGACTCTCGGCGGCTAACAACAATAAAAACAATATATTAAAAAGACTTAAAATAAAAATAAAATAAACCCCATTAAAACAAAATCAAAAACCCGGCAGACTAGCGAGGTGGGCTAAAAAGATTTCATATATACAACATATTATAAAAAACAATGAGACATTAACAAAATATGACAAATAATAATAACAAAATATAAAATATAAATACATATGCCCCCAAAATAAAATAAAAACCATACAAAACCCTCATCCTCAACACTCTTAACCTAACTCTGTTTGAATCTCTATAAATCAATAAAAAAGAAAAAATGCTTCCCTATCTCAATCTAATTAAATTAATATAAAAACTATATACTATAATAAACATTTATTTTCAATCACTATAATCTCTATTTTAATTATCTTAATTTATAATCTATACAGTATTTCATCTAAACATATAAATTTGTCCTGAAATCATCTGGTTCCTCCATGAAGATTCCTTTATTCTAATTCACCAGCAGAAAGTTCCAAACAACTCAATTAACCCTAACCTTTAACCTTTTCTGATATTGGAAAAGTAAAACAGGATTGAGGATGCCTACTATTTTGATGGTAGATCACTGGAAATCCTAGGCTATAGGCTAGATTGAGAAATTTAAAAAATGGTCAGAAGAAGGCAGTGACACATCACTTCTGTAGTGTTCAAATATCTATAAAATAGTCAAGAATCAAGTTTGCTTTGAAGGGATTGTTAGTGAAGACACATTCAGGGATATCCAAATATTTACTTACATATATTTATAAATAATGTATTTATCCAGCCTTTTGAATGGTCAAAGTAGTTTATACACAATCTCAATTATAATCCTTAATTATAATAGCCACTTTATTCCCTTACTGTTGATATGGTAGGGAGAGACTGAGAAAGAGGTAATACTGGTTTACTTAAACCTTAAGAAAACTAAGTATAAAGTCATAAACTTCTGAGTTTATGACAAAGTTTATGACAGAAGTGTGATTTGATGTTCTTGTTCCATACGTCATACTTTATTGGCAAAGCAAAGATTAGACACTCAAGGAATTTGACTTGGTACAGTGACTCTCAGTTTACTTGCAAGACAAACAGCATAAAGAAGCAAATAAGTTAGGTATACAGCAGTAGGTCTGCAGCCAATAAAGGAGTAAGTACAGAATTAATATAAATATGTATACACATTATTTATTTATGAATTAAATTTATATGCCGCCGAAATCCAGAGACTCTTGGTGGCTAACAACACTAAAACATTATACAGAACTTATAGGTTAATTTGGAATACTTTTCCCTTGTGATCTATCATGTTCAAGCATTTAGCTGTATGATGTCTTAGGGAAAAACTGTCTCTGTATCTGGTAGTTTTGGTATGCAATATCCTCTCGCACCTATCAGAGGGAAGAGGTTTAAAACAGTGCATTTCAACTCTCCCAGTGTTTATTTTTAGAAGCATTATTTTAAAGATTGTGAATTGCTGCCTCAGTCTTAAATTTCCTGCATCTCTCCCTTTTCTTGCTACTCAGGCAACAATATTATTTATTTATTTGCTTATTTAGAGCCTATTTTTCCTCAAAGTAAGGACCATAACATTCTTTCCCTTCAATTGAGAAGGTACATTTAATAGTGAAGTGGAGGTCTGAATCTAGCCTGAATCAGATCTTGCCCAAATTCCAACTATATCATAATGGCTGAACAATAATGAATTTCACAGGTACGTTTCTAACGTTTTTTATTTTTAATGCCTTCTTTGCTTATTTTTCTTTTTCCTTCTTTCCAGCATTTTATCACTCAACATTTCTCAATATATAACATACAATTCTGTCCCTCCTATTCTTCAAGGAGCTCAAAGCAGCATGGGTCTTCCATGCCCATTTTTGTTTTTGCAATATTGCAAATCTGTGAGATAAATTAAGCTTAAATAAAGTGATTGGACAGAGTAACTTGTCTAACTGATCATTTGAACTACACCTTATCAATTCCAGTCTGAAACATAAAATTGATCCACACTGATCCACTTTATTAATAAGATAATAAATCTGGTTTTGATATTTCTCTTAGTGCTGCAGTTCGTTTTTGCTGAGAAGTATCCCAGGAATGCATAGAATATTATTCAGCAGAGGAATGGGAAAAAAAACCTTTGAGAATGAAGGGTGGAGAAGTAATTTTGATTGGATAATTACCTAAAGGAATACAATAATATACAGTGGGGAAATTTCACT
>JANHZU010006446.1:218636-232582 GCA_032468055.1 Acrochordus granulatus | reverse complement strand
TTTTTTTAATTTCTATTTTAATTGTTTTTAACATATTGTTTTTTACTGTTGTTAGCCGCCAAGAGTCTTCGGATTTCTGCGGCATAGAAATTCAATGAATAAATAAATAAACAATTATATTAACTAATCAAATGAGCTTGCAGTTTTGCTCATGACAATATTAGCTCTGAATTCTTTTCTGTGCTTGATTGTTTGCAAATACCACATTGACTTGCACTGATGATGTTAATTTCATTACCAAGTTAGGTAATGAAATGTCTGTAAGCAAACAACCAAGCCTAGAGAGCACCAAAGACTCCATTGTTCAACTCTAGCTATATATAATCTCTTATCTTGGAATATTAGTTTTGCTTATGCAAAACAAAAAAGTATAACTCAAGCAATCATTATTTAAATAAATGAAAATAGTGCACTAATATTAGATAGCAAGTAGTTAACAGTAAAATGGATTTTTGTTTTGTTGTAAAATGAAGGAAACAGTTCATATTATGTTGTGTCTGCATTTCATGGACTTTTTAAAAAAAAATTGGCTGGTCTCTCTAGCTTCTTAGCAACAAAAGCAGAATGTTGTTGGCATTCTTCACAAAGTTGAGTAAAGCTCTTACCATTCTTTATATATTTCACTTGACCTAATTTCTCTTTGTCCTGCATAGAAAATAAGATTCTTTAATAAAGAACTTCATGTTGATCAGAGCTCTAGGTCTCCTGGCACATAATAAGCAGTCCTCAATTTCACAAATGTAAGAAGAGATGAGAATTTAAATTACCCCTCTTCTCTATATCAAAGGACTGGAGCATGTGTGGTTTTGTAAGACATTTCCTATAAAGCAGTAGTGGACAAGGGAAAATTATTTCTAGCATTCTATGTATTACTTTCTCAATGCTGAGCAAATACATGCAAGGATATCCTATTGAAAGCACAATTCTACCCTCTCAGATAATATCACAGTGTTAGAAATAATTGTTCTTTTATTCTTTCCTTGTAAGTATTAAATTCAGCAAAATGGCTGTTGAAAAGGGGCCAGTGATTTAAAAGAGAGAAAGCAGCAAAGATGAAAATTCTAATATGTGATGATACTGCAGAAAAAATGCAGTCAGAGTGGGCTATATAATTTCACTGAACTCATTTGAGATATTTCTGCAAGAATTCATTCCTTGCTTCCTCAGACAGCAAAGGAAGAACTTTCATCTTGAGTGATTGACTCCCCCCCAATTTATAGGCTCTTGGCATTATTAACAATTACAGTACATCACATTCTTAATTGCTAAGAAAACTGTGATGCCTGGAAGTGAAGAGTGCTTATATGTATGATTCATGTTGGTTACATTCTTGATAAAATGTAGCTATGTCAAAAGGACTACTGGAAATCTCAAAAGAGTTGTGTGGAATGGAATAAGAACCAGTATATAAAATGGAGGTCACAGAGGAGAGAATGGAACCAACTGTTCGAGCAATTGGATGAACAGTGAATGAAGCTGAGAACAAATGCATCTGCTATTTTCATTGTGCTCGAAAGCTGACCATGTAGACCAAATCCAGTTGATCTCAGGTAGATTGTCATAGATGGAGTTGATTAAGCCTGAACTATTTGGATTTAGCAACTTTTTTTAAAAAAGCAGATGCCACAGTACAATTTCATATGGTCTGATTGCAATACATCTATTAGGGCAAGTGGCGACCACTGTGATTCCCAAGCGACCTATAAATTAAGTCCCTAGTACTAATCCAGTTTAGACTTCATTGGCATATGGATCTTTATGGCAAGACATCGTTAGACTAAGATATTACTTGGACCTAACAGATAATTTCTTGGCCTCAACTAGCCTAACAGATAATTTCTTGGCGTCAACTTTCTGAATAAACACAGGATCCAGCAGAAGTTCTGAATGGTGAAGATGATCTTTCAGATGGAATACTGTACAACACCATCTGTAACTTTTGTATAAATATCGGTTCCTGTACTTCACAGCAGATCTACCTCATCTGGATTAAGCCTTACTTTGTTTCTTTTCATCTGTTCCAAAGCTAATATCTTTCATGTGTTTCATGAGCACTACAGACTTCCTGCTTCCTGGGATGAAGAGCAAGTGATTGTTGGCATTTTATCCTAAATATCCAGATGGTGATTAGTATCTGTAAATGGTACAGATGAGCACCAGATTGGCATAGTTCCATGAAGGTGCAACCAGTATAGCAACTCTTCCATTGCACTGATAAAAAAAGAGGTGTAGAAAGTTTCTTTTTTCATTTCTATAATGAACTTCATCTTTACGTTTCAAAATGTTCAAAATATCCTAATTTGTTTTTTTTTCCAACAGTTTTTACAGAATAAATAAATATACATTTCCTCTAGTTAGTAAAAATGCTGAGTACTGGATCCTTTTCAGTTCATCATTTCATTTTTGTGATTTGTTTTGCTTTGTGTTTGTATATTCTGATGTATATTTAAGAAATTAGAATAGTGATTTGTGTTTCTGCATAGAGCAGAAAAAACTTTTTTTGTAGCGTACTGCCACCCAGTGTTGAGAAAACAGAGGACTGTTCCACAGAACTAGCTTAAATCATCATTTCTTTTGGATTAAGACTTAGCTGTTCTCTAAAAGCAATTGGTGATGGGGTTTTGTTTGACTTTTGCAGAAAGAGAAGGAATGGCATGAGTAATGTAATCACAATACATGTTCATGATAATCCCTGACGTATGACTGTCAATTTAACAAATGTTTGAAGTTACAGTGATGCTAAAATTTTTTTTACAACAACCACAGAGTCCCATGATCACATGCTTGGCACAAGCATGTATTTACAAGTGTCCCAGGGTTGCGTGATTGAAGTTTGTGACAAAGCAAAGTCATTGGGGGAAGACAGATTCACTTAATGACCATGACAAAAATATTGTAAAGTTGGGCATGACTGTATTGCTTAGTGACAGAAGTTCCAGTTCCAATTGTGCTTTTAAGTCAAGGACTACTTGTATAGGATTTCAGGTAGTGTTTGAAGACTAAAGACAAATTGAAATAGGTGAAGAACAGACTTCAGGTTGCATCAAGGAACAGATTTAAAAACATAGTTTTCCTTTTCAAAATTAGGTATACATCTGATATTTCCTCCAATTTAAAACTATGCTTATCTTCTTCATACTTTTAGAGTATTTGTCTGTAATGCTTTATCTTCTTAATGAGAACTAAAGGTTTATTCATTTGCAATGACTTCTGCAAAGTTAACCATAATTTATGTGAAAACTAAATGTGAAACATCAACCAAAATTTAGGATTTAAGTCTTGTCATCAAATATTTGTTGCTGCGATTAAGTTCCTAGACATTACTCATGTAAAGGTTATCCTCAATTTACGCCTACAATTGGGACAGCAATTTCTGTCATAAGTTGTTGCAATCATAACTTTAGTCAGGCCTGATTTCACCACAATTTTTACAGCAATTCGTGTGGCCATTAAATGAATCCTTATCCAGTGGGCCTTCTTTTTCTGAGAATTAACAAAAAAGCTTGCAGATTGCAACTACATGCCTGCAGGATTCTGCAACCAGTTATAAATTTGAGCTGGTTGCCAAATGCCTGACTTGTGATCACATGACAGCAATGATCATAAGTGGTTGTAAGTTACTTTTTCCAAGACTGTTGTAACTTTGAATTGTTGTTAAACAGTCATAAATTGAGGACTGAGTGTATGGGATAACTTTCAGTTAGGCAAAATTTAACATACAAAGGTCATTCTGCTCCTCATCTTCTATAGATCATTAAATAGATGGAAGTGTTACTAAATGAGTGCTGGACATACAGCTCGTTTTGGGTTTATTGGGTGGGTTGGGAGGTGATAGCAGTCAGGCCATTTTATTTAAGTATCACATTTCTTGCAAATATATTGTGGTAGCCTATCTCAGACTGACGTGTCACTTTTCAGAATTTTATGTATCGGCCTGACCTGCTTGCGATACTAAACCATGAAGTGATTGACTGCTTTTTTGCTTCAAAAATGTGTTAACCCTTCTGGCTTTGTAGTATATGTGAATGCAGCCACTGTATCCTCCTTGTACCAGGGACTTTCTCAGAGTTAGTCTGTTATCCCTACTATTTTGTTGTCAACTGCTTTCCCTTACTGGCCCTTCTAGCAGCACTGTTCTCTAAAATGCTCCTAGCTCTGAGGGACTTGGTGAGGCGCATGGAAGCTATGTGAATGTTCTCCAGGTTTTTGTAAATTATGTCTCTGAGGGTCTATATACAGTTGCTGAAGCTAGACTGCATTTGTTCTGGCAATGGCTGCTTTCCCCCAGAAGGAGCTATTGGGATCTGGGAAACTATATGCATTAATTAATTGGCTTGAGGAAAGATAATTGAGGTGCTGCTTTAGCATTAACATGTACTTTGAACAAAATCAGACTTTTTTGGTGGGTGACTTGTACAAACAGCCACAATCCAATGATGGGCTAAGGAGTGTCTAAGGAAATGGTTAAAAGCTTCCATGGAAGGCATCTTCTTTCCTTCAGAAGGAAACTTGTCAGTTCATCCAGAAAGTCTTCTGCTGTGATTCTTTAACTGCCAAAAGGAATAAAGGGAAACTTAGTTTGTCTTTTTGTCATGGTGGTAAGCTGCTCTCTCTCTCTCTCTGGCTTTCTCTGTGTGCAGTATATTTGTGGCTAATTATATTTTTCTTGATTGTGGCTGATTCAGTCTGTGAACTGATAGGTGATAGGTTTCCGAGAGCGTTCCTTGAATATTGGTTCCCATAGTGATGAGAATGATAATTGACCAGAGGAAAAATCAAGAGAGCGTTTGCACTGATCCTCCTAGACCCATTTGATGGAAAGCTGCTGTTACTGTTGGTGGGAACCAATAACCGGTTGGCTGTAGTTGCTGGAAACAGATTTAAGAGTTTATTAGCTCTTGGAGATGCATCTTACCCAACAGCAGGAAGCAATACAGAACATTTTAGGCTGTAGTGAGTAGCCAGTGGCCAATTTGTTTTGCTTGTATGACAAATGTACTAAATGAATTCTGGTACTGAATTTTGGTGAGTATGGAAAGCATGACCGCAGAAGTACTAAATTGGCCATCACATAAACGTTTGTACTTTCGATGGCAAGCAGGCGTGCATGTTGCTTTGCATTCATTATTCTGCTTACCTATTTTTTTCTCAACTCCAGTTGACGCTGCTTTTCCTCAGTATGAGGAGTCTCGTTAATAAGCAATTTTGCCGATAGCTTTCAAGGGCAAAGGAATATTATTAAGTATGCCCGTAGGCATACTCACAGATATGTAATTCAGATTCTCCTCCTTTAAAGAGCCATATTTATATGGCTGTTGAAATCTGAATACTATCTCCAATGTAAATAGGCCTGGTTCATGGGCTATAATCTCCTCTGTGTGGAGCAAGTTTCATGGATAAAATGATTTATGGAGTGTTTGGTTTTTTTGCATAAATATGTACAGTATATACACATTCCTTGCTCTTTACCTCATTTGCTTTTCAATGCCTCTTAGAATTTTTAACATCCCATCATCTGTTATTCTTTGTTTTAGCTTGGTTTTTATTTTTAAATGTATTTATTGTTTTTAGCTCTGGTCCATGCCTGAGTCACTTGTTTGAAAGATGGGTGGTTATATAAATTGGTTTAAAAAATACTATAATAAATTGCAATCAATAACAAAAATATAGGGTGAATGAGAAGCAAAGTAGAGTATGTAGAAGGTGATGAAAGTATAAGTGCAGTAGCAATAAGGTAATATATATAGGATATAGAGACAAGGAAAGTCATGTGGGTTAACATAAAGTGAGTAGACAGTATTATGTTGATATTTTAATATCTTGCAGATAGGAACATTAATGTCTATGAAACACATTTCTTTTGGGTAGAATGAATCAAATGACTGAATATAAGAAATAAATGTAGCTTTTAACAAGCCTGTAGATCCAGCAAGAAAACATTTTCTAGGTCATTCTCTTGGTTTATCTTTTGTATTTCCCCTTTAATTTAAAACTTCAGCCAATTTCATTTGTACATGCAGTAGAAATTACTTTTATAAATCATTCTCTTAGCCTGTCCTTTGTAATTCCAGTTAAAAGTATTTTCATGGGTAAATTAGATATAATTTGTTCCACATCTGTCATTCCTTTATTAACATCTTGGAGACTTATTGAAGCAGACTTCATTATTGACAGTGTTCATATTGTAGTTACTAATTTCTGGCTCCATTCTTCAGAGATCTCCTTTAATATTTCCAATGTTATAATGTTTTATGTCATTTTTAAGTCCTAGCATTAACGGACATCAAGTACAGGGTTGTATTTTTTCTTTCTGCTTAGAATCTTTAATCCCCTCTCATGTCCAATTTCTAAAATCATTACCTTTGTTATGACTTGCAATCGCTAAGATAGCCAAAATTAGTCAGTATCCCACAAGAAGCCGTCTATTTTCTCTAGGTGATTCCCAAAATCTTTTAGAAAAAATAATATTCCAAATTTATCTAGACCCTTAATCCATTTATAGCTTTCTTAGATCAAAATCTTAGATTTTTGCTGTTTGTTTCAAATTATTTAAGTTTTTAAATTGAGAATTAATTTTTCTTTTGTTCAGAGTTGAAGATAAACTTACCTGATGAAGACTTTTCATTGTTCCAGATATCTCTAACAGCTTTAAGATGGTCAATAGGCATTTTTTGAAAGTGTTTCTAAAGTGAGATTTGCAAACTTAATGCCATTTAAAGGCTCTACCATGGTTGCAAGTAAGACGGCTGTTGTCTCCCAGCACTAAAAACCGCTGACCTGCGATCTTCTTGCGAGGAGAACTGCCCAGAGCACATCTGGGTAACCTCCATCCTTTGCTTACCTGGAGAGGTTCCAAGGGATCGATCTACTCATCAATCCTTGGTCTTTACTGCACTCTTTGACTCTGCTGTCATAGAGCCATCTTCAGTTTGCCATATCGCCCCAGAAATCTGAACCTGACTAGTATTGTATGGAGATCATCAGATATCAGGACCATAGGCTAGACTGGGAAGTAAGAAAAATAATCCTAGGAACAGGAAGTTGCAAACCTCTGCCAAAAAGTGCACATGGACCTGTATGTGGAATAATCAGATCAAGCTTGATAAATGAGACCTTACCTTTTATTTGTAACCTTCTCCGTGTTCTACAGCTTCTTGGTTGTCAGTAAGAATCAGCTTCCTAATAAGAGAACATGGATTTGTGTTTTTATTGAGCAGAAATCTGAGAAGAATAAAATCACATCCCCCAATTCAACTGGTCCCCTAACTAATTGCCAATTATATGTTGAGGCTCAAAAGTCAATTAAGGGATAATGGGTTAATCTTTACTTCAACATCACAGTTGTGGCTTGAAAACCTGCAGTTGGTCATAGCAAAATGTGAAAACCAGGCTGGTGATCAAATCTAATTGAGATAATGGTAATTGAGATTCCGATTAATTCAATACGTGAACATCATACTGTGAAGCTTGTATATTGAGGATATTGGCTGGCTTAATTTGTAGGGGCTTATGTACAGGTAAAGTGTTCATTAGAAGCTGTTGCAGTGATTGGAAAAAAATATTTAGTATCCCAATATGAAATGCATTTCTTTCGAAGCAAGTACCGAAGTAAATACATTTTTTTAAATTTATGTCTATGAGATTTCAACTTGGAAATTATTTCACATGGGCAAACCTAATATTACATCCTAATTATTGGGGTAGTTTGAGAACAAAACAAGGAGGACTAGATACCCCAGCCCCACCCCAGAATTTATATTCTGAAATATTCTGGTTCAGTTTGATGTGGCAGAAATGGCATCTCTGAGTCATGCAGAGTTAGCAGGGAAGATTTAAAAAAGCAACGGGGGAAAACAGATTTCAGAGTCTGAAGACGTGTATAGTGGCTGTTTTTAGATCTCTGAGAGATCTCCTGGATAATCTAAATTTTTGAAGTTCACCATTGTCTCTTTTATAGATGCATGTAAACATGCCCCACACAGACACCATCTTTATTCAGTCATAAAATATTCTGAATTTAAGACAATCCCCCCCGAGGTGATTCTGTTGAAAAATACTCATCTGCCTCCCTTACCGTATCCTCCACGAATCAGAGATGTGTATTTCTTTTTTAAATTGCTTTTGGGGTTGGAGAGACTAGTCTTTCGTTTAAATACATAAATATCTCAGCATGTTCACGAACAGACACAGAAAGAAAAGTCATTCTAAGATAGGCGCTGCTTTAGATGCCGTTGCTCATTGAGAATTTTAAAGAAACATAGAAGAAAGCTTGTTAAAAACATTATTTTGTCTACTTCTCTATGGAGTAACGTTCTCAGATGATCCGCAAGATAGATTCCCACGTGGTATTCTGCAAAGAATAGTCACTGTCGCCTAGCAACCGCCTCATAACTGATTTAACGGCATCCTGGATGGATGTTGATACCGAATCATAATTTATACCCAGAGAAAGCAAATCCTGATTTTAAGATGAGATTCACCTCTGGTAAGGGGTGTGTGTAGTATATATATGTATGCAGGTGGACGACAGTGTTCCTCCCCACCCGCTGTCTAATTTCGTAAGTCTTGAGATTTGTTGTGATTGTGCTTAAGAATCGCTGATCTCCCTCACCAAGGGATTCTGGGCAGTGCACAGTTTGTTTTTGAAGTGATAGTGGTGGTGGTTTTTTGAAATGTACCACTCCATACAGCCACTATAATGATCCATCAGTGATACTTAGGGAAAATAAATATTATGGGGGGAAACCCCATTTTTGCTGTTTCCCGATAGAAAACTCAGCCATAGGTCCCAATATCCTCGGTTACCTGAGGTGGGAAGTTGCAATTTGATCGGTTTGCAGGTGGGTGAAAACAATAATCAGCTCTGAAATTCGCTTGATGACCTTAAACTTATCTCTGTGTTTCTGCTTTTCTTCCCAAATTGGCTCCAAGACGAAAATGGGGTAAATGTATTTAAATCATGCTTATGGAATTCTGTTCAGATAAAACTCCCAAAGGGCAGCATGTTTTTGGGTTTGAAGACCTTGAAACTCAAAATACAGATGTTAGGCAATTAATTTAGACCGGGTGAAGCAGTAACTCTGAAACATTGTTGGAGACTACCAGGTACAATGTAAACATCTCGTGGTCACGTTACAACACCCTCTGTTATATCTGAATATCTGGAAATTTGTTCTCTTTCCGTCAAAGCAGCTGGTATAGTATCTGTAGATCCCTTTCCTAGAAATCCACCGATTGACCTTTGCAGTTTCGTGGGATATGATGGAGAACATTTCTGCACGAGCTTGCCAACGTGGTGTTATTTTGGTGGTGGATACCCTTGGTATCCACTTAAGACTTTTGGACTTTTAAGATTTTCTCTGTCTTTTAAATTGGAAGCCCATTAATTGCTTTTTATTCTGTGAAATAATTCTTTATGAAAGCATGCGTACATTTCTAAATGAAAAGGGGTTTACAGAGTTGTATATTAGGCTCCTAAAAAATCCTAAATAAAAGGCAATATTTTTAAGTTGAGAGTACTCAGTAAAACAGACCATAAAAGGCCTTTTTAAATAAAAAGTCTGTTCAACCAGCACACAGAAGGGATGAAGCTGGTTAGATCATTGCTTCTGCTTTGTACATAATTTGATGTTGGATTTTTTTAAAATAACCATTAATTCTGTTAATTGTTTAATTAGAGGGTACATGTAACACCCTGAGTTACATGTCTGTGAAGACTCTCACTCGTCCAGGGTAATTGCATCGCAACAAAGTTTAAAAAACAGGCATCCTGTTTTTTAAACTTTGTTGCGACCCTGAGTTACAAGAAAGAAAGGAAAATAACCATGCAGCATATCTGGTGCTGTCGTGTGGGTGTGCCTTAGAGGCTTTCTTCTGATCCCACCACTCTTCTAGGTAGTGATAGTGTCTCTAGATAGGAATTCGTCCGTTGTGGGATCCATTTTGGAATAGGCTTTCAAGCAATTGTATCTAATGCTACCTATTTTTCCATGCCAAAACAAATTTTTTGGGAGGCTCTTGGGGTTTTGTTGATTTTAATGTTTTTTCTAAAGTGCTTATGCTGTGGTATTTTTTGTTCATTCATTCATTCAAGCTCCCACAAGGCTTTTGTTAACAAGAAAAAGAGACCAATTGTGTCCATAATGGAAAATAAAGGTTTTTTTTAAAAAAAAAGCATGCACGGGTGCACACACGCAAGATGTTATGAGCTTCCAGAGTCATTTTATTGGTTAGATGGGTGGCATATAAATTTAATAAATAAATTCTGATTGTTCAATTCTCGTCTTTATTTTTTTAGTTTTAATTACATCATGCTAAAATATTTTCTATGAACTCTTACTGCTGTATTACCATGATTGGGTTATACTCTGGAAGATCCTGTTTCTGCAGCTATGTGGATTTCAGCAGCGGAAAAACCTGATCTTCTAGTGTTATTAATTTCTTTTCCATAATGTGTGAGGCAGTAGGAGTGCTTGCTTTTTTTCTTTTTTCCTTCTCTTCGGTGAGATGTTAGAACTCTGAATACTGGCCTCAGTTTCATTCTCTTCAGCATTCATGATTTCAGGGGATTTCGTTGGCTTGCAAGATGGAGCAGGAAAATATCAAGAGAAACGAAGCAAACCTTGGAAATGCAACAGAGTGAGATGGTGCTTTTATCTGAGTTGGTGGATGGTAGTTCCCTATTGCTTATTTTGAATTGTGGCAGCCAGCTGAATGCCCGGTCTGAACTGTCCTGCATGCATCTCCTCCCTCCCTATTTCTTTTGGCATTTGTTAAGCTACATGGTTCATCTTGCAGGACCTTTCCATAGCAAGAGCTCAAGTGAGAAAACGAAAGGAACTGCACTGATTTCTCCACAGCACAAATTCAGCATGAAATGGGCAGTGTGGAAAAGGTTAACTGGGGGACCAAGGGAATCTGTATCCCTCTTCATAGGTACGTTCATCCCAAGGGACATTGTGTCTAGGAAAAGGGACAACTCAACGAAACATTTTTACTTTTATTTCTTGCATTTCGGAGCTGATGCCTGGAAGATTTTTTCAGTTAGCTGCTGGGAACTAAGGACAGTCTTGGAATTCATAGGCCTTGGTTGGAATTCCAACCATGGAAATAAATGGTCATTGTGGGAAGGATAAATGTAGACTTTATCGGCAGAGTTGCTTTTAAAAACATCTTTGGGGCAGAAATCTTTCCATAGCAAAATAGTGATAGAAGCAGTAGGGAGATATTTTGAGTGTGACAGCATTTAAAGGTGCCTTTTAAGAGAATCAATAAATTTTATTAACTTCCATGTGTGCTTTTACTTATACTATACTCTTGTGTCGTAACAAGAGCTTTTTTAAATGAACCTCAGCTGCAAAAACTGAGGGAAAACACGAAATCCATTTTCTTTGAAGGTTAATCTTTTGATGACTGATTTTTTATGCATGGAAAAGTTGGTGCCTATAATCAAAGCTATGATAAAATACAGAAGTAATTAAAGGAATTAATTTCAGGATTTCATGTTGCCTCAGATAGTGATTTCAGTCTTCCTTCTTAAATTGCAAAGTAATGACATTTGGAAGCCAGCTAGAAGGAATAGTAGTTTTACTTATTTTATTTACATTTGTTTCTAGTAATCATGTTTTGATTATGTATTACAAAATGTGTTATATATATTTCCTGTATGTTTGTATATAGCAGCGATGTTATAAAAACAGCGTTTGAGGCTACAGAAATCTCTTGACATCCTGTATACCTTGGTGTTTCTATTGGAGATGAGCTTTTAAAACCTATGATTGTTTTCAGATTGTGCTGTATAGAAATAAAGCTGGCAACTTGTGTGCTGTATGTTAAAAGTGGATAAGAAAGAAATCTTGTTTCAGGTTGTGAGAATTTGAAGTTAAAGATTGACCAGTGGATCATAATTTTATTTAAAATATTTTAAAGGCACTATCCTAGGATGGCTTAAAATTATAGGTACAATGAAAAGTGTAACATAAGTATAATAATAAAGACCATCATACAATAATGATTAAAATATTGCCCTGCATACAGCAACAAAGTCCATTCAGGGGAATGCTACAGCAAGTAATGTAAGATCTGACACATCCCAAATGAAACTTATTCCTTATCTATAGGAGTACTACATAAAAATTCTTTAAGAAACCTGATTAATGGCATTTAAAGAATGGTAAGTAAAAAAGATTGGATCCAGATGGTAAAAGGAAAGCAGCTGATACAGCCCCAGGTATTACTCCTTTAGATTTATTGAGACCTTCTCCAAAAATGTGCTGTGTAGTAATGCAGTGATGAGAAATTCATCACTTCTTTTGATTCCACTGTTTCTTTTAAGTATTTTTCTACTCTAATTTTCATGCGTTTATTGCAAAGTTTTGTCAGAATGATTTCTGCTGTAAGACCACTTCATCTACTAGTTATTCTATTTTCAATGACTTTACTTTCCAGTATTGTGATTGATAAAGCATTCCTAAATTTACATGGTAGAAACAGTTTATGTAAATATCTGATCAAATGTGTGGCATTTGTTTCTCATAAGTGTTAGTTCTTGTCTTTCTGTTGGAGCTGAGCTACCAGTTTTGCAAAATCTCTAATAAATCTCTGGGTCTTTCAGATTGCTGGTAGGAAATGTGCTTTTTAAATACTGCTTCCTCACTCCCTCAGAGGAGTTTCCTCTATGTGGATTACTACATTTCTCCTCGAGGGAAGTAACAGCTTTGCTCTATTGTAAATGCATCAGAATGTTTGCTTTTTTAATGTTGAAAAGCATTAAACATTTTATTCTCCTTCATCTGAAGTAGAGTAATCCCAGAAGGATTTGTACAAGGAAGCAATCAAAGAAGATGGCTGTTTTTATGTTTAAGAGATATAAAATGCTTCATATAATAAAATCCTGTTGGTATTTTGTAATCTTTTTGACAGGCTAGTTCATACATTGTGCCCAGTCATTCATGGCTGTCTGCATATGCATTCATGCCTTGGTCTTACATAATGTCGTCTCTAGTTAGGACAGATCAGTGTTAATTTGATGCGTTAACAATGATAATAGCTTGTTGACAAGCTGTGCTTTGGATGTAGTAATCAACTAGAGCTTGACTTTATCTAGAGAAGGAAATAAATTAGGGAAGAGCTACAGTTCTGTGATTTAGAGCACATGCCTTGCATGTTGAAAGATAATGCATTCAACCTCTTAACATATCCAGATAAGGCTAGGAATAAACACTCCAGTTTGCAAAAATTAGGTGTGTAGTCCTTGAGATGTTGTTGAATAACTCCAGCAATTCCAGTCAATGGGGATGGATGCTTGATAATGAAATGTCCCCACATATACAAAGGTTATCGGCTCTTAGTTGGAATTAATGTCAGGGTAGGAGGAATTATGATTTGACTTGATAAAAGGCAGATTCCTGTGATCCTCAGTTTCTATCCAGTTTGCACATCATGTTCATGCCAACTGTACATAAATATAGTCCTTGACTGCTCAGTGATTATTCAAAGTTATGGGCAGATCTTCTCAGGGCTACTCACAACCCAGATTTAAAGATCTGACACTTCCTCCCCACCATAGCTATATTATCATATTTTGGGTGCTCAGCAACCAGCCCACATCTACACTCATTTGCAGACCCTTGGTCACATGACCATGATTTACAATTTTGTTGGCCAAAAATCAGTTTTTACTTCCTGTTTCCGCCAAAAAACCTACCCATTGCAGACAATGGATTTGCTTGACAACCACAACATTTATTTAACATCCCCTTGCCGACAAAGGTCTGCATGCTCAAGGCTATGGTTTTCCCAGTAATGTATGGCTGTGAGAGCTGGACCATAAAGAAGGCTGAGCATCGAAGAATTGATGCCTTTGAATTATGGTGCTGGAGAAGACTCTTGAGGGTCCCTTGGACGACAAGGAGATCAAACCAGTCAATCCTACAGCAAATCAAACC
>JANHZU010006446.1:177322-191165 GCA_032468055.1 Acrochordus granulatus | reverse complement strand
GCAACACATTCTATACGATATGCTAAAACAAACACCAAAGAGGATCTACTTTTACTTCTTTTGTATGTGAAATCACATTTTTAAAGTAATATAGTTGGGGAAACAATTCATCCACAGCTTCCTTCAATTTCCCTTATTCTGATAAATTACTTTTTAAGTTTAAATTTAAGGGCTCAAATCAACCTTGCTTAGTTTAAAAGGAGCCATTTTTCTGTTTTCTGTTTCAACTTTTCCTGGGAAGGTTTCTGTATAAAAAATGAGTTTCTAGATGGTCTTCCTACAGTATCAGTTTTTAACTTATATGTCTTCTAATGTAAGGCACTTAAAATCACATTATTTAAACAGTGCTCATGGCTGATATTTCTAGTAATTAATTTCTAGTAATTTCCTACAGGTGATACCTTAACATGATGAAAAACCAACCTTATTTCAGATTGATGCCTGAAAAATATTTTCTAAAAAAATGAGATTTATTTTCTCCCCCATTTTTTCTGAAGCATTCAAAATGGCCCTACTTGAATAATATACATAAAGCCTCGTATATATGTATGTATAATTTGTTGAAATTTTGTCAAGAATTGACAACTTTAAAACATTGAAGTTGCCATAGAAACAAATGCTGCATTTCAATATTTTTCTTTTGTTTAATAACTTGGAGAATTATAATGTTGGAAGAACCTAAATACATTTAGTCTGACTTCCATCCAAACCCAGATCTGACCATGACATGATGCTGAATTTATAAGAAAGAAACACAAAGTCCAGTGTTTTGCTCAATTAGTTCATGAGAAACCATGAGTCTTAATCCAATTTATGTGAAGTATAATAGATTTGGTGGGGGGAGAAACAGAATGAAATGGACTCTTGATGAGATCTAGAAAGCTTCTCTTAATGTTCTCTAAACCTGTACAGAATTTGACATTTCAGAGATTTCAGCTGAATACAGTTTTCAGTTTTCATATAGGAGAGATAAAAACAAGTTCTTGATGATTGCATGGAAACAACCATACAAAGCTGTTCCATTTTTTTTCCTTTTTGGGAACAATAGAGAAATAATTAGCCATCATCTTCTTCCAGAATAATTTAAATTTTACCTTCAGCCTTGGAATTTCCAGGCTATTTCAATTCAAATACTGACAAGTCTGACCTTGTTTAGCTTCTAGATCCAAACACAGCTGGCCACATGCTGTCGTTCAGAGTTAAATGGTTGAATCCAAAATATAAATCAGTGAGGTGCTGAAACAAGATCTACACCTGGAGTTAAAGCCCAAATTGGCTCTTGAAATTAATTGAACATTTTTGTTTTTCTTTTTTGAATGAGTCACTACCTCTCCATTCAGCCCACCTGACATGACAATTGTGATGATAAAATGGTGGGAAAATGTATGGTATCATTAACTCTTCTAAGGAAACAGGAGATATACTAAGCTTAAATAATATAGTCAATTTACATTGATGGAACACAGATCGTAACTGATTTAAACAGTGCAAAGGTTTCCTCATAAAAATAATTTACATTAATTTATCTTTAAAGCAATTCTTATTAGATTTAACTTATATTGAGTTAACTATTAAGTATAAAGTTAATATAGGGTATATTTACTTATAATACAATTCCTTAAACAGATTGGTTTGGACAGTAGCCCCCCCTCCTTGTTCATAAAAATAATCTTGGAAAGACTGTTTCAATCATGTGTGCCATAGATAAATAATTTTTATCATTATATCAGAATAACAATCAATATTTTTAAAAAAAGCATAACTGAACAAGACATAATTGTGTATTACAATTAATGGTAAGATTGTTGTTGAGTGGCCAGACTTACTAATTTTACAGGCACTATAACAGAATTTAGCTATGTTAAAAGAAACTGCATCATACTGATCTAAAAATAACAGCTATAAATAAAAAAGATCAGAAATTCCTGGATATTTTTCAGGTAAGGAGTTATAAAATGAATCCGTAAATCCTTATAGAGCGAGCAATATAACAGGACATGAGCTGTGTTTTTGATTGTGCCCATGTGTGCTTTTTATTACTGCTTAGCCTGCTTGGACTGTCAGTCTTTGCATTGATCTACTTTTGCTTTAGCTTGATATTTGTTTGTAATGAACACTATTTCATTACTGAAACAAGTTTCAGAGCAACTTAAAAGTGCTATTTTCCAGGGAATATTGGAAATACTACTTCATCAGCTATTAAGCATCACAACTTTACTAGAAGACATTAAAAATAGTAAAAATAGTTCCATATGGAATATTAGTTCATCAAGCTGTGGAATAACACAGCAGAAGGCCTTAATTAATCTTGCTTATTTTGTCCAATCCCCCCTTTCACTCCATATTTTATTTTTATGGGCAAGAAGATTGAAAATGCCTTGGCTGATTTTTCATTTATCTGAGAAATGACATATACACTCTTTGATATTATCTAGATTCAGACATTGCGATAATCCAAACTGTGATATTTTATTTGACTTTAAAATCAAGTAATGTAAGTTAATAAAGATTGGACTACATCAGTTTTCTTGGTTTAAAATTTAATAGTCATGCTGCTATCTAAAGCAACTCACCAATAGATCACAAAGTAGAGGATGCAGCTTGGAATGTTAAATGCCACAATTTTTCCTTGAAGTTTTTCTAGAAAGATAGAAGATTAGGGCCAATAAATCCGCATCAGAATTCTTAAATGTTGCTTATTGGAACAAAAGAAGATTTAAAAAGAAACTTTGCACAAAATCTTGAGCAGGCAGATGGTCCTAAAAATTTAATTGGTCTTATTTTCTTGTAATGTCAACTGAAATCTCTGGTTTTAATGTCCATCTTCCGTCATAAAAAGAAACAATAATTTACCTCTCTTTAATTCTGACCATTTGTCAAAATAATATTTTTACTCAATAGGGAGAGAACAAGGTTTTTTTTTAAATCTGATTTAGAATACATTTCTTGGCTCCAAACATTTGGATTATTTACTGCTGCTCTCTGAGATGTTAGTTTTTGTTTTGTTTCTTCCATATATGTATGCATTGTCTACATCAAGCAACAAAACTTGCATATTGTAGGAACAGGGTTTTCTTCCTTCAAAATAAACATATATTCACATTTCCAGACATGATAGTAAGTACATATATGTCCTCCTCAAGACAAAGATCAGTATTTCACACAGGAGTAAGTTTAATAAGCTGAAAAACATCTAGTTTCTATGTTTTCTATGTTGATAGACAAACATGTTCATTACATACCTTGACAGGTGGTAATGAAAATATCCATTGCTGGTTAAATAGTTAATCTATCTTGTATATTCCAAGAGTTGGCTTTTTAGCACTTAATTCAAAAGCCAGACTGAATTAGTATTAATATTTGCAAGGTTTGTGACACTGGGATGTTAGTTTCTTGCTTTCATTTCTTAATTTCATTCCAACTAAAAGCAGAACATTTTTGTTGTTCTTTCCAAAACATTAGTTACACACACACACACACAGGCTTAATTGGAATAATGAATTTTATGAATAACTCATAAAATTCAGACTTCTTTATTATATGCTAAAATAGTTCCATTTAAAATGTGGTTTATACTTGGTGGTTTAAAGTCTTTGTATAACAAATTAGTAATACTTAATAGATAAGTAACAGTTAAGTAATATTTTGAATTATTTTTTCTTTTGCTACTTCAGTTTTGTTTTCATACTACAGCTGTCTACATAAAATCATGCAGTCACATATGATTTAGTGATTGCCCATAACATAACAGTTTCCTCAGAACAGGAGGGAACAGTAGCATCACTCAGAGTAAACTCAACCACCATGCTGATAATTAATTTAAAATGTGGGTCCACTGTGCACATGGATAATTTGGTATTAGCACCCACATTGCCATTTGAAATCTAGAAGAAAAATACTTTCTAAATACATTTCTAAAAGCACAGTTTATTATGATGTACATAGTTTTAATTAGTCTACAAACTCTTGCCTTATCATTGGATCTCATGAGCTGATAGCAAAAGACATATGTGTCCTCAAAATCAGTTTCTGTGTTTTAGTCTTGAAGAGAACAATATGTGGATGTGATTTTGACAGACTTTTAACAGCCAGACAGATCAATCCCTTATTCCAGCAGCCGATTGCTTCTCTGGTATAGCTACCAATATTTTCCCTCTTTTTTAAGATGGGAATTTCATTTCCCTTTCTTCAGTCCTCTAGTTTACCTGTTTGATATCTCAGAGATCATAGCAAGAGGCTTTGAAATGAATCCTTCAAAACTCTTAGATAAAATTTATTTGGTCTTGGAGACTTACATTTCTGCTTGTATTCAAAATCTGACTAGTATGGCATTTGGTGGAAATCTGTTCCTTTCCTGTCCAGCACAATTCTCTGTTTTAATTTGTCTGCTGTGTTGATGGGAATGTGCTGTCATTACAGATGAACTGGCAAATCAGATTTGCAAATTTAGTGCTGGCTTATTTTGAGTGACAGAGCTGTGCCTTATGTTCAGCTGGTGGCATATAGCTCTTCAACTAGCAGATCTTGGGTGTAAGATTGCATAGTTTTAATATTTAAAGATTGTGAAGCACTTCAAAAGGACCCTTTTGCTCAGCAAAGATTCAGCTACATCCATAGGCTCCTTAAACTGAAATGGATGCTTTGCTTCAGTTTCTTGTCTTGCTTACATTCTCTGGGTCATCTCACATCGATCTAATTTATTTATAATACCCAGTAACTCATATTAATCTTTTTACATTGTAGAAGGCATTATGAGTTCATATTATTAAAATGTGAGACATAAAAAGGCTTAATAATAGGCTAGGGTATTCTGCTTTTCCTTTTTTCATAATTTTTACAAACTAAACTCAGGAAAAGAAATAGAATAAAAAGTGCAAATAAAAAACCAAGATAAAGAAAAAAATATATAAAATGTGACTTCCAGTCTTCATCACTGCAGATAAAAACAAATTTGATAACTCTTCACCTACTGTAAGGTTACAAACAAATATCTCATCTTTCCTTAACCAATCCTTTATCAATAAGCAGATCCATAAATTATCAACTTTTCAATCCCCATGTCAGGAGAAAGTCTGTTTATTTAGCTTTTTTCAGTTTATTTCCAAGTTTTTAAATTTGTAAAATTATAGTTTATTTTCTTTTATTCGAGAAGAAAGCTAAATTCACCAGGTGGTCTTTGAAAGTTGTCATTCCAAAAATCTTTAATAACCTTAGAATAATAAATAAGCAATTTCTGAACTGCTTAGAAAATAAAGTTCGTGAACTCAGTGTCCTTTGGAAGGCTTCTCCATTCATCCTTCATCTCCCAGCTCTCAGACCTGCAGGAGGCTGTTCTGCAGTCTCTTCATGGGGAGCAACTGTCCGGAGCACATAGGGGTAATCTCAGTCTGCTTGCTGGTTCTTTGGTCTTTGCTGTGGTCGTCGTCTCTCTCTCTGTTAGAGATGTGTTTAATTTGCCATGCCTCCTCTGGAAGTCCTGCTTTTATTTTATCCCTGAATTAATTTTGGCAAAGCATATTTCAGTGAATTAAAAGTAAAATAAAGTAAAACTTGGAGGACAAAAATGTTGCCATAAAACTATCTAATATTGTTCTAGATTATTCTGAGATGTTAAAAATAGTAGCTGATAAAAACAAGGGACTAGGGGAAATGCCAATGACTTCAAGATTACTCTTCAAAGGGAAGGAAAGGAGGGAAACACTCTTCCCTTGTTACCAACTACTTCATGCCTGTCAGTCTGTACCCATCAGTGGCTCTTCTCACAAATTTCTGTGTGATTGTGAGATTTTTCCCCCCTACAAATTGAAAAACTGATTAAGCACTCTGTTCCCTTTATTTTTGCCTTGGAATTGCTTGTGTCTGCTATAGTTTGATTGCTACAGCAGCCTGTTTCATGAGTCAGTGATTTATTATTCGTTTTTGCCTTGAAGGAGCACAAGTCCAGGTAACTTCTCATACTATCATATGAACCTTGATCATTTCCTGTATTAAAAAACTGGAGCCATAGGAAATCTTTTAACAACTTGCTTCATACAGTGGCTTTTATTTCAATAAAATATCCCTAGAGACTTGCTTCCTAACAAAGGAAGTTCAGTCTCTTTCATAGGCCAGTTGCTTTTAAAATGCAGTTTTGTTTAAGTCAAGTTTGACTTCTCTTGAGTTTATCAATGCATCCATCTAGATTTCTTAGCAACTGAGTTTGGAAAAAGTTTAAATTTTGATTCAGACGTACATACTAATTATTGATTCAAACATACATAGATGATTATGTTTATTGATTCAAACATGTATGCATATGTGCATATTAGTTGCATTGACATAGAGCTACTTCCTATTCATCAAAGGATAACTGCCATAAATTTAAATCTATTGCATTATCTCAGCAGAACTTTATCTTAACACAACTGGGAACTTGTGGTCTAATTTAGATGAGAAGAAATGAATTACATTATTGGGGGTGGGAGAGAGAACACTCAAGGTTTATGCTTCTAAAGAGTCTTCTCAGTAATATGCGATTAATAGGACTGAAGAAATACAGTATACTCCATTTAATCCTCCAGGGAAAGATTGAAGGCAAATGAGGTCCAGACAGAAGAAGAACATCATAGCTTCAAAATTTAAAGAACTGGTTTGGCCAAAATTCAGCAGCACTTTTTTGTGCAGCTGTAGATAAAAATAGGATCACCAACATGATCGCCAACGTCCGATAACGGATATGGCACAACAACAAGAAGAAATCAGATAAAAGGGGCCTGGTGAATTGAATAGTCAGGGCAATGTCTTTGTTGACTGAATAACAAACATATGCTATGCCCTTAAATGTAATTTAATTTCAGAAAAAGGCACTTGGGACCTTGGCATTAATATAATCAGAAATTATCTCTTAAGAAGCACTGAACATTATACTTATAAAAACTGGTATAAGATGTCTTATATATTTTCTTCAGGACTGATTGCTAAAGTGAACATTTTATTCTCTGAAAATTGTTGGAAATAGTTTGATCATTTTTTCCAATTTTGGTGGCAATGTAAAATTCAATGTTTTTTGAAAATGGTTTATAACAGAAGACAAAATGTAAAAGCTGAATCTCCTTACCAGCCTTTTATTTTTTATTCACAATTTACTTAACCTTACATTCCCTTAAAGTGTTCTAAATCAGCTTTTTACATAGTAACTGCTGCAAAGATACTCTGGGCTGCTATTGAAAAGAATACCTGCTTCTTTCTGCAGGGAAAGCTTTGGGAGTACACCTTGGCATCCAAAATAACCTTATACTTCAAAAGTAAATCTTCCATAGAACTGAATTTCACTTGAACAATTTATATATTCTAATTTCATATATACTGTAGGCTTATACATCTGAAATTTGGGGTTCTCTTAACATAGTCTTTAACTGCTTCACAGAAATTATTAAATCTCTCATTTTATAATTTATATTATGCTGACTATTGCTGATAATATTCCCAAATTATTTGGATTTTAACAATGATTTGTAAAATGATATTGTACATTCAGTCAGTTAAAACTAATCAGTGAAATTGTGAAATAAGGTTTCAAGTTGCTCTTTATTTATGTAGTGCGAATTGGAAAAGAATATCGTGCTTCCTTATCACTTTCAGATTTTGATTTGTATGAAGGCTTACCCCATGGCACTCATTGAATTGAACTGGAGGAAAAGCCTCCCAAAGGGCTATTCTGAAAGTTAAGGTTGCCATTCACTGCTGTTTTAATGCACTAAACATCTGAATGATGTTGCATCCAAGCTATCTATGTTAAGTATTATGGCATCTTTTGAATAATGGCCAGTTAAGCAATTGCTGAAAGCAGAGAAGCCCTACCAAGAAAATGTAATTTATTTATTTATTAAATTTATATGCTGCCGAACTAGAAATGACTCTCGGTGTCTCACAATAAAAACATAAAATACAACAGATAAAATAATTAAAACCATAAAATTGAATAAAAATAGCTGGATGGAGGGGGAAGGAGCAGTAATACATATATGGGGAGCAGGACATACTTAGCCACTAACCACCTCCAAGATGTTGTACTCCATTGGAGCCCCAAGCCTTAAGGTCTTTCCGGAAGCTGCAAAGATAGGTGCAGACCTCACCTATGGGGGCAGGATATTCCACAGAGCAGGAGCTGTAGAAGAAAAGGCTCTTCTTCTTGACCCCCACAGCTGAAATTCCTTGGCTGATGGGATCAGAAGGAGGTTTCTTCTTCAGGTTCTGGTGTGGTGGGTTGTCCCCACTGGGGAGAGACAGTTCCTCAGACGACCCAGTCCCATACCATGAAGAGCTTTAGAAGTCAAAACCAACACCTTGAATTTTACCCAGAAGCAAACTTGCAGCCAATACAGCTCACAGAATAAAGGTGTTACGTTGGCTGTTTTTTGGGCCCCTAAAGTCATCCATACAGCCATATTCTGCACAGCTGTAGCCTCCAGATGCTCTTCAAGAGTAGCCCCGTGTAGAATGCATTGCAATAATCCAACAAAGAGACGATGAGGGCATGACTGACTGAGCATAGGGATTCCTGATCCAAGAAAAGGTGCAACTGGAGCACAAACAAAATTGCGCAAAGCCATCCTAGCTGCAACTGCCACTTGCTTTTCAAGCAGTGATTGTGAGTCCAGGAGAACCCCCAGATTGCACACAGGGTCTAACTGGGGCAGTGCCACCCCATCCAGACTTAAAGTCCCAGATCCAGAACCCCAGACACCCAAAGACACTCATAAAGCCTGTTGTCCCCCATCTACACCCATGCAGCTGCCAGATACTGCATCAGGGCTGAGACAGCATTGCTTGGGTTACCAGAGATGGAGATGTAAATCTGAGATATCAGCATATTGATGATACCTCATCCCATGGTGACAGATGATCTAACCCAGCGGTTTCATGTAGATGTTAAAAAGGGGAGGGGAAAGTACCGAGCTCTGCAGCACACCATCCAAGGACTGGACCTCTCTCTCCAATTAATACTGATTGGGACCAGCCTTGGAGAAAGAGCCGAACCAGCACAAAACTGCACCACCCAGCCCCAGTCCCCACAACTGACTCAAAAGGATACCATAATTGATGGATATTGAAAGCCGCTGAGAGATCAAGGAGAGCCAGGATGGATGCACTACTCCCATCCTGCTCTCACTAGAGATCATCAACAAGTGCAAACAGTGTTGTCTCCATCCCATAATCTGGCCTGAACCAAGATTGAAACGAGTCCAGATGATGCTAGTTTTTAATGCTGAATTTTGTTACACAGCTCAATGATAAAAACTTGCAGCATGAAACAAACTTTTGCCAAATGCTGGTTGGGGAAAATTGGGTATTTTTATTTGGCAGATAAGAGACTATATAAATTGATTATGGCTGAAATGAGAGCTGTATCTTTTAACTGCATAAGCATCTCTCCACTACACAAAATATATAATCAGGATTGTAAACTCTCCATAAATTGAGCTTATTTTTTTCATGACAGAAAATAAAATTATAGTTCTCAATTAAAAACTGTATAGACCTATAGTTAACTACTATTCCCTCTTAAGAAAATGGAAGACTGCTTTCTTCCGAAAGCTTAATCAAATCAGCTGATATGTCAAAATTACTCTGAATCACAAAGCATTCCTCCCTTATCAGGAGTTGAATTCTTATGATAGTAGACTGATAACTAGGGATGGAGAAACAATTTGTTTGGCTTAGAAATTTCTCCAATTTCTTTCATTTTTTCATGAATGAAAAAAACAAAGTCAGATCTTTACATGAGAATGGAATAAATAAAACTGACAGACTCATTTATATCTAGTGATATTAATATATCATATGTATGTATGTATATGTATGTGTGTATATGTGTGTATGTGTGTTACATTATCTGTATGGATAAGGGAAATTACAGTTTAAGGTCTTGTAACAATGATAGACATGAGTATTACTCAAAAGGATCTTTAAATGCAAAGATGAAGCAGAGAGTATATTAAGAACAAATAATCTTACAACCTGAAGAACATAATCTTTGAACCTCTAGGTATTCTACAAGCAAGTTGAACAATTACATAGAAAGACAAGATAAACATGTACTAGAAATTAAAATGGGAAACAAGTCCTTTTGTTCTCCCAATGGTGGTATTAGAGATAAACCTGGACTTTATTTAGCTTTTATATTGAGAAAGACACTATGACAAAGAAAACCACATAATTTTTTTTGAAGCAGTGTAAATTAGCATTAGAAAACTTTTCAGTAATGAAAAAATAAAAAGGAAATAGCAGGCTTGTTAAGTATGCTGATTGATGAGGCTGCATTGGAGGTCTGTATGGGATAATTCCCTTCATCAAAGCAAATAGGCAATATCTTATTCAGAAGCATCTGCACAGAAGGGAGATGTAAAAATAAGTTAAGATGGTGGTTGCAACAATGTAAAACATTTTTTGTGTACATGAATTGTACACATATGTTCAAAGAATAAGGCTTCAGTCACACACCCTTGGCAACCATCTTGCCTGTTTTGATATCATTCCCATTTCCACCCTTACAAATGCCTCTAGAGATCCTGTTACTTTGCTCTTAGAGGCAAGAGGGCTTTATTACTTCATGCAGCAGCTTTGACGGAACATTTTGCATAGAATTTGCATCAAAAAGAAGCACTCTTTCAGTGACTTCTACAACCCTGGGTTGCATGATTTCTTATAATATGAAATAGTTAGCAATTTTTTTTTTATTAATTTGTTTTCACAACAATGTTTAGGGAGATTTGCAGCAAAACTGTCACATAAAGTAACTTTGAGATCAGACTTTGCTGTCACTTCAATTGCTATTAGTATAATATATCAACAGAGCCAATCAACAGAACAATGACATTGCCAGGCAACATCAGGTTTCTACATATTTGCTTCCTGTCCCAGGCAAACTTTCCCAGCATTAAATGATAGATTTTGAGGCTCTGCAGTAGATCAAAGGTCTTGCAATGGGTGTTCCACTCATTCTTCCTGTCCCAAATTCTACATAACTGAATCCCAGCTACATATGGAAAGAAAAATAAAGGTGTCATGTCAACGAGCAGAGAAATGCAGAAAAGAGAAAGCCTGTAATCCTGAAAATACTTAACAAGAATTTGGCCTTGTGAGTTCAGTGCAGCTATTAAGAAACACTTTATAGATACTGATTTAATGTGTGTGAGGCTGCCAAATTGTACTACAGGAATAATTCATTATTGCTGTGATAGATGCAAGAGTCAAAACAAATTACATAATAATTTACAACTATGTGTTTAGGGGAACTTTTGTCAGATGTTTTTAACAGTATAAATAGATTTCCTCCTCCTGATGTTTATACTACTAATCTCTTATATCCCAGTCTCTCCATCCATCCTGAGGTGGAAGCTGGAACTAGCAAATAAATATCTATCCTCTTCTGAATATGTGTTTATATTTTAGTTCCTGCCTTTATTATTTTATAAACAACTCAAGGAGACAAACAGATTTAATAGGTCTTCCTCCTTCTATTTTCCCCTCAACAGCAACCCTGAAGATGAGTTGGGCTGAGTGAGAATGTTGCCCAAAGCTTATCTGGCTTGCTTTCATGACTAAGGTGGGACTCCTGCTTTCTACCCTACTGTCTTAATCACTGCACTAAACTTATACAAAAATGTAGAGAAAGAACTGTAGAAAGGACCTCCTGCAATATAGACATTAGGATCAGGAATATTAAATCAGCTAAAATGGACAAAAACATCAATTAAATATTTTTTCAAAAAAATGATACAAATTCATTGCTCATACAAGGGCAATTATCTTCTTTTTGATGAAATCTATCACTTAGCATCATTATATTAACTCTAACTACATGAGGTGGGTTGGGCTGAGAGAGAATGACAGACACAAGGTCACCCAGCTGGCTTTTGTGGCTAAGGCAGGATTAAAATTTATGGCCTCCCAGTTTCTAGCTATTGCCTAGACCAAACTGGCTTTATGTCCCTATTAGATAAAGGCAGCAAAACCAGAGAGGAGCATCAGTAGGTAAGACATCCAATGAGAAGCGAATACTGATAAGTAGGCAGTTTGGCAAGAACTGCTGACTGTCTTCTAGTTGTTATATACAGTACTTGCTTGGCTTTTCCTTGCTGTGCCTTTAGTTGGCACAATTTGTTCTTTATAATGCCACCTCTTTCTTAGTAGTCTGTCTGTCTATTCTGACATCATCTTGTTTTCATTATCCTCAAGTTTCCAGGATCTAATTTTTGATCTGTATTGCACTCAATTTATTTTGCTTTTAATAAGTTGCAGCTAACCAAAGTGACTGGTTCTGTCATTCCAATTGGTATTCTATTTCTTTCAAATGCTAAACAAATGCACAAGAATCTGAGCCAGCATGAACAATTTCCAAGTATTATGGAGACTGGAGAGCTACAGGTTTTCATCAAAGAAATATAAATTAGGTTTTCTACTATGGCACCAAGTGATTTCCTTTCTTAACATTTCTATTTCTAATTTATCTTGCACTTCTCTACCATCACCTTGTTTTACAGTTTCCAATGCATAGTGTTAACTGATGTGTTTATTGTTAAAAAAAATTGAATTAGGTATATTTGAGCATATGAAAAATGCCTTCCAATAATATTTTATTAAATAATACCATAGAAACATGTGATTAAATTAGTCACCATAAGGTTAAGCCTCTACAGAACATCTTTCAATTACTTCCTAATAAACATATCTAGAATTCAATTTACAGTAACTCAAGACAGCACTGAAAAACTGAATAGCTGAATAGCTGAATGCTGCTATCTCCAGCATCTGTTGTAATATTCTTACACTCTTTACTGTATAAGCCTGGCCAGTATCCACTGATACTCCAACATTTTCTCTAAATCGTTTTTCAGAGTTATCAAAGTAGCAAATTTCATTCCATGAGGGATTTGATTATTTTGTGTTCTGCCTAATCAAATCAATTTCAGAAATCATTGTGATAAATCATATTATTCAGATGCAAAGATGATACCTTGGTTTCACTCACCCACTTCCAACTATCTGCCAGCAATAGTTTCTGGAAGTACAGAGCAGAACTGGCAAAAGGAGGACCAGCGTTTTTGGATTCTACTTGTGCTAGGCTTCCCAAGATCATCTGACTGGACTCATTTCTTAACTCTCAAAATGAAGCACAATATACTGAGGCACACTGCTGAGCTCCATGCCACTGATTCTAACTGTTATTGTAACTATCCAGTAGAAAGGGGGTCAATGCTGTTCATTCTTGGAGATTCATCCCGAGCATTTCACATCATGCAATGCATGAGCTCTTCTTCCAGGCTATAATGTATCTTATGTTTCTGCTTTTCCTAGATGGATGCTTATTGCTTTCCTCAAAAATGAGCAGCAGCAATAATTACTCTTCTTTTGTTTTTAATAATAACTGTTTTCCAAGTTTAAGAACAAAAGTTAGAGGGCTGTTTTTGTCTGGCTAATTCTGCCAAGAGTTTGAATTCCTCTCAGAGTTCTTAGGCCAAGCAGCAGGCAATTTCAGAGAAAGAAACAAATGAAGATGGAAAGAGTGGCCTGATAATATACCAAGACTTTTAAACCATTAGGCCAAAGGCCTAGCCACATTGCCCTCTAATTCTTTCATAAGTTAATAATATGAATTTTCTACTCATCCCCAGTCAGCCAAAAAAACCTGTTTATACTTTCATGCTCCAATATAAGTTATGTTTCTCTACTTGTGCTGGTTCAAGTCTACTATGTTTTACTTTATTTATTAACTTTAAAAAAGCACTCAGTAGATAAAGCTTTTTGGGTAGTTTACAGTAAAACACACTAAAAATTATTATTTGAATAAACTAGTAATATT